>CAJNOL010000816.1:23888-101972 GCA_905250125.1 Rotaria sordida
TCAAAACCAAGTATAACTGTTATAAATAATTGACAGGATAATGAGTTCTTAATACAAACAAATATCATCTTTGGAACTACGGTTCAAGAACTGAAGTTTTATAAGAGTGTTGTAATTCATCAATAATATTAGTTATTTTCTAAGTAGGATTCATTTGTTTCGAAGACAGAATTAATTTAATGTAGTAGATATCCAATTAATTATAACATAATGTCAATGCAGTTTCACAATACAAATGAATTAGTTTAATAACACTTAATCGACTATTTCATTTTTAATGAGTAACATACAGGACGATCCGAAAGTCACGTTACCAAAAAAAATCGAATACTCCTATTACGACTCGAGCAAATGAGCTAATCTTTTTTGTTAATGATGGGGGCATGTTCAAGCTTTATATCCATAAAGACATGTCTAGAGAAATCTTTTGCTAAGTATCACCAGGGATCTCAACAAAAAAATTTTACTCTTTCACAGATAGAAAAACAAAACAATACACTATGACGAAAGGATAGTTTATCACGAATGTAATCAATCAAAGGAATTTGTGAATAACACGCGTTGTATACTGACAGATATTTTCGTCTCACATTTTTATTCTTCTGCTCTACAATAGCAATGATCTGGTAGCAAGACGACGCACCCCATTACGCGCGTCGTATAGAACGGCCGTAAACGGCGAAAACTAATATCTGTTACAATCATCGTTTATGTACCAGCGGAAACAACTCTCATTACAACCACCTTTTTTTCCCGTTTTACATTATTTTTCATCGTTTTAACATAAGTGTCTTAAAATCATCATGAGACATTTTCTAATAGTCTATTATCGATTGGTCACCGCCTGTTAAAAAAATTAATAATATTTTTTTATTCAGATTCCTTTCACTATCTAGTTCAATAGTAAGCATTTTATTTCTATAAAATATACTTATTTTCTTTATTTAGAATTATTTCAGTGAAATATTCAACAGTAAGTATTTTATTTAAATAAAAAAAAATTTTGTTTCTTGTATCTACGGAAGGTGAGGAAAAGAGAAAAAACTCGTGTTTCTCTTCACTCAGGATAGACTTATGCGAATACAATGACAAACAACATCGTATACAACCATTAATGACTGTTGTAATGCTCGTCCTAGGACAGTAGATAAGTAGAGTTGTAAAGAAGAAAAGCCGATGTAAATAAGACAAGATACGACGAGAATGTGGCCCTGATACTACTCATCGTTACTTGCCGGGGACGGCCTTAAACGGCATCGTTTATGTTCCGGAGAAAAACAGCCCGTAATCCGAGCTGACGGAAAACGATCAAAAAACCGGTGATCGTTTATTATCGTTTCTGGTAGTTTAAGACGCCGTTTCAGATGGTTGAAATGATTGATCTGGATATGATCAAATTGTGCGAGATTATTTAGATGATATATTCTTACATTGGATTAGTCGTCGAGGAACTGTTGAATGGTCATCACGATCTTTAGATTTAACTCCATGTGATTTCTCACTATGGGAGCTTATAAAAGATCGTATCTATGCTCAAAACTCTTGCACTTTAAATCATCATAAGTCACTGATTGAACAAGAATTTACATCGCTCAATGATAATATTGAATTATGACAAGTAATCTGTCGTTCTGTAATTGATCATTGTCAGATGTGTATTAAAAAGTATCATCCGTTTTTTCTTGATAAACTGCCCTTTCGTTATAGTGTATTGTTTTTTTCTCCTATCTATGGAAAAGTATCATTTTTTTGTTGAGATCACTGGTGATAATTAACAAAGGATCTTTCTAGACATGTCTTTATGGATATAAAGTTTGAATATATCTCTATCATTGACAAAAAATCAGTCTGTTTGCTCGAACCGTAATGAAGATATTCAAATGTTTCCAGTAACGTGACTTGTGAGTCTCTCTGTATTAACAGTTAATTTGCTTTTAAATATAATAGACATTTCTATACTAATAATTTAATTACTAAATGAGCTAGAAGGATCAATTTATACTCATTTTGAATAACATATTTTATTGTAAGTTTTCTCTATAAAAATAATTCGATGAAAACATTTATTCTACAAAACAAGTTAGGACTAGAAATATGCACGATTAACTTTAGTGTTCCGATCCAAGTCACCATAACTAAGATTAGAATTACAAGAAAAAAAAACTATTCTAATCGGAACTAAAAATTATAGTTAAATATTCTATGATTTTAAGCGAATTATCTTATAAATCGTATCAATCAAAACATAATTCAAAAGAGATGACCTAAAAAAAAACGTTAGTCGTCGACTAAATAAATCAACAAACTAAGTATTGAAGGATTTTACGAATAAATTCTGGAATATTTTTCTCTAGATCGAGATCAAGGTCAAAAAAACTTGGTTTTGCACATCACTAACTAGAACTTTTGGGTCACTTTTTAATGAGTAGTAAAAACTTTTGTTAGTTTTATGAACGTGAGTTCAATTTTATTCAATAACACTAATTATAAAGTATATGAGGAGAAGAACATATATATATCTATGTATATACAGTGAGTATTAAAATTATTCCACAAGGTTTATTTTCAATTTTTTTCCGTTTTTATTTAGACTACGTAGAATAATAGAATAAACCATTCTAACCCCCTAAAATCGTTTTTTTCCAATTTCCTATAGAAAAATGATTTTTCGACCTTCCATGAAATTCCTGTATTTCAGTCAGAAAACATTACAGAGAGCTCGGTGATATCTCATTTTGTTGAGAATTGTTTGCTGTATCGGTCTATTTGGTCTACAAAAAAACACTATATTCAACCGTTCTAGATACTGAAAACTAACTTTTTGATTTTGTAGAGTCCTTATCTTTATGAATCTAGTAGTAACTCTTATTTCCTTATATTTCTTTTGAAAACAATTTTGTGTATTCGAATCGCTATTTGGATTCTCTTTAGCGCTTATGGCAAGGAAAAAAATTGAAAATAAGCCTTGCTGAATAATATCAGTATACACTATATACATATATATGTATGACATCCAAAAGAAAGGAATCAACTAATTGATAATGTGTCAGCACATAAAAAGAAAAATATCACTGGAATGTGCCCTATAACTTGTAAAGGATAAATCAACATATAATATGTTTGTGTATATTGGACAAATCTCTAACAACTATTTGTCTTTTATTCATTTCAACATATGATGTGCCCTACTGTTTTTTGAATAACTTTTGATAGAAACATCATAATGACCTGGAGTTTTCACCGTTTCAAAGAGAAGATCAGGGAAATTAAATGAGCTTTTGGTGAAGACTTTTGAAAACGATATTCTCAAGCTATTTCTTTTTCGATCTACGCAAGTCCGACCTTCCTAGCTTGTTCCGTTCAAAAGTTATAAGACTTTTCCTGAGACCCCCGATTTCAACCAATTGACTTGTGGTCATCCAAAAAAGCAGCTGCATAGGAAGAGATTGAAACTGGTCTGATACTGCTA
Organism: Rotaria sordida; assembly: GCA_905250125.1. NCBI lineage: Eukaryota > Metazoa > Rotifera > Eurotatoria > Philodinida > Philodinidae > Rotaria > Rotaria sordida. Next base: position 27,358 of record CAJNOL010000816.1, read on the forward strand.
TTTCAATATTTCTGAAATTCTGTAATCAACCTCCATGTACCAAGGAAGTCAACATTTCGGGGCTATTGAGATAACAGTGTCAGACCAGTTCCAATCTCTCCCTGTGCAGCTGCTTTTCTGGGTGATCATTCGTCAATTAGCTGAAGCTGGGATCTCAGAAAATAACTTTTGAACAAAACAAGCTAGGAATGTCGGTCTTGCATAGATCGAAAGAAAAATAGCTTCAGAATATCGTTTTCAAAAATCTCCATCGAGAACTAACCTGATTGGTCAACCACTGGCTGATCAAATTTTAATTGCCCGGATCTTCTGTTTTGAATGGTGAAAATGGTAGGTGTCTATGATGTTCCAATCAAAAGTTATTCAAAAAATAGTGGAGCGCATTATATTTTAAAATGAATAATAGTTTATTTATTTTTTCCTTCTATCAGATATTAATTAAATATTTCTTTAGAATTTATTTAGGCATACCAAAAGTTGTGTGGCGGTCCTATCTCAATTTCGTATAGATCGTTTAAGGAAATTTTCTTTTTAATGTACAGACTGATAGTAAGAATAAAGCTCTACATTTCTACCCTATTTGGTCATTATTCATCTAATATCCTAATAATAAAATTTCCATTAGACTTGTTTAGCTATGATATATGACTATAACATTAGTCCATATTGTCGTCGATATGTATTCTCATCCTGATCTTCTCTATATTCTTGCCAGTGAGCGTGAGGATGGTGGCTTCATCAACTCTTTGAATAAATAAGAGTATAAAAACATTTGATAAATGGATTTAACGAATGCAATTGTGTGTTAATAACCAAGATGATTATTTCGGACACTTGATAAAATAAAAACTTGTTGAACTTATTTCTATATTCCTTTTTTGTTCTATCGTTACTACTTTTTGCATATTCTTATATATGTATTAGATGGTTAAGCATCTAAAGAGACAAGAATACACATCGAAGACAGTACGGACTAATGTTATAGTTACATATCATAACTAAACAAGTCTAATAGAAATTTTATTATTATGATATTAGATGAATAATAATCAAATAGTGTAGAAATGTAGAGCTTTATTTTTTTACTATCAGTCTGTACATTAAAAAGAAAATTTCCTCAAACGATCTATACGAAATTGAGATAGGACCACCACACTACTTTTGGTATGCTCTAAGTATATTTTTTATGTTCAGTCATTATATGTACAAAAAAAAAATAATTTACCTGTAGTTACTGTTGAACCATTACTCATTCCATCCATAGTATTTGATAACATCCTTGTAGTATAATCTTGTCGATATTGTTGAGATATACCTGATGTATTACCATCGTCAACATTTAAAATGAATTCAACTGGTTTATTTAAATTAGCATGAAGTGTTGGTTGACCATATTGTTGAGATATACCTGATGTATTACCATCTTCAACATTTAAAATGAATTCAACTGGTTTATTTAAATTAGCATGAAGTGTTGGTTGACCATATTGTTGTTGATTATCCAAACCTAAAGCATACATAACTTCGTTATTTATAAATGTTTCATCTAAGGTAGCCAAAGGCGTCTGTGAACTCAGTTGTTGATGGGAGATTAGTTCTTCTCTTGCTTCTGTTTCTTTATTATTTTCTTCTAAAATAAATTGACTACTCGATTCTAAAGGATTTTCAAGGGATGGGGCAATAATAATATGTTTTTGTGATGGTTGAATATCAGCTAATGTGATAGATGTACTCTCTTGGGTTTGTGGATGAGAAAGAATAGATTCAATATTAGATGATTGATTTTGTTGAAAATTTTTTGCAAATAACATATCTTCTAATAATTGATTTAAATTTGTAGGTAATTGAATTGATTTTGTATCTAATGTTGATGCAATTTTAGCAATAATTACTGCTGAACTATCATCTATAATTGGTTGTTTCATACGTAATTCAACAGGTTCTGGTATAATAGTATCAATTGTTTGATCAAAATAATATGTTGTTGTTGATATTTCAGGTTGAATTTCATTTGGACGTATTTCTTTTGTTTCAAATTGAGCTTGTACATCAGCTAATATTGTTGATGTACTTGTTTCAATATGTTTTGGTTTTGGCATAATTAATTCAATTTCATCATTTAAAGGTTGTGTTTGTTCAAATAAATAACTTGATGTTAATTTTTCAACATTTGATGGTATATCTATTTTAGTTTGTAAACCAGCAATTATTGGTGATACATCAGCTAGAATTGTACTTGTTGATGATTCCATATCAATACGTGGTATAATTAATTCAAATGGTTGTATTTGTTGATTTCTATTTAATTCCATTGTTAAACTTGTACTAGAATCTTCAATTGGTTGTTGTATGTAAGGTGTAGGTTTTAATGATTGAATATTAGTTATAAATATTTTTGAATTATCATGTATAGATGTTTGATCTGAAATAATTTCCATTTCATAAGATTTTTGATTATCATTTAATTCTATTGTATTATCTTCAAATAAAAGAATATCTGTTGATTTTATTGATGTTATTTGTGATAATGCTGGAATATCGGCTACTAATTTTGATATACTTGGTAATATTGTTGGTCGATCAACAACTAATTCAACAGGTCCATATTTAGGACGTGTTTGTTTAAGATATGTTGTTTTATGTTCACCAATTGTTTCTGCTTCATTCATGGTTGATGAAACAAAACTTTCATTATAGTCATTAGTAGATTTATACTGATCAATGAACCGTTTTTTTAATTGTTCTGGTGATATGAATTCAATATCTTTAACAGTTTTATATTTTGAATTATCAATAAAAGTTAAAGAATGTTTATCAGATATTTCATGACGATGATCATCATAAACAAATGGTTTTCCATGAATAGGTTGTTGTTGACACAATGAAATTTCCATTTCCTCATACGATTCAATAGGTTGATGATAATATTTTGTTTTATGCTCACCTAATTAATAAGACAATATGTTACGAAAGAAAAAATTGATTTATAAAAATAAATTTTACCAGAAATTGATTGTATTTGATCAACTGTAAATATTTGAGATTTTCCATGTTGTTCTTTAATTATTGTTGTAGCATGTTCACCTGATAATTTAGGTTTTTCAATTAATAATTGCATTGTATCAGATGTTGTTTCAATTGGTTCATTTAAAATTTTTATTAAATGTTCACCTTCAATTTTTTTTTGTGTTGTATCAATTTCAATAATAGGTGCTTTACCACGATTATGTTTAATAATTGTTGCTGAATGTTCAACTTGTTCAAGTTTTGTTTTTGGTATTTTAACTTCAATTTCTTCTTCAATACGAACAGTATCATGAAAATATTTTGTTTCATGTTCACTTTTTTGTTTTTTTCCACTACCAGTTATTTCTAAAACACGTCGATGTGGATGTTGTTCAGTAACAATTGTTGTTGTATGTTCAGGTATTTTTGCTACAGATTTTGGTACAATTAATTCTACACTATTAATCGGATTCGATTGAATTGGTTTATCAATAAAACGAAGTTCATGTTCACCTTTTAATTTTGTTTGTATATTATCAACTAGAAGACTTGATTGTGGTATACGATTTTGTTTAATTATGGTTGATGAATGATGTGTTGATTGAGGAAATAATAAATCAACTGGTTTATTATGTAAATTTATTTTCAATGGTTCGGATATTCTACTATATTCATATTCACCAGAAAGTCTATGTTCACGTGTTAATGTTTTATTAATATCAAATGTATGACAACGATCACTTGATTTTGATTTCATAACATTTGTTGACGATTGTCTAATAGGTAATGTTGGACTTGGTTTTATAATTGTAAATTCTACAGGATATTTTTGTCCAGATGTAATTGGTTTTTGAAAAATATGTAATTCATGTTCACCTTCCATTGGTTGTCGTTGTGGTTTTTGATGAATAGTTGTCATTGTTCCACGATTTGTATGTCGAACATCTTTAACTACTGTTGATACATGTTCCTCATGTATATTTTTGATTTGAGGTTTTGGTAAAATAACTTCAACAGGTGAACGGTCAGTACGAACATATTTAATACTTCTTTCACCTGGAATAGGAGTTCTTGATGAACGAATATGAATAGGTTTTATTAAACGTTGTTTATGTTGAAGACAATATTCCATTGTTTTTAAATTCTCATCACTTAATGTTACATCAGTTTTTATAATTGGTTTTAAATGTGTATGAAGTAAAGTTTCTGATAATGAACGGTGATAATTATCATTAGTTTCTGTTTGATTAGAAATCTTATTTTGAAATCTATTTATTGATCTTGGTTGATGATGATAAGTTTCTTTAATATTTTTATATTTTTCTGTTGTTTCATATGTAGTTTTGTTTTGTCGATTATCAAAAGATTTTTTAAATTCAATATTGACATCATTTTTATATTGTTGTTTTCTATTTTCTGAGAATGAACGTTGTTGTTTTTCAATTTTATAATCATAATTTTGTATGATAGAACTTTTTTTTTCATTTTCTTGATTAATTATATTCGAAGGTTTAAAAATTTCTAATTTCTTAGGAAATTGTTGAACATGATGAAAATCATTTGTATGTGTTAATGATTGACTTTCTAAAGGACGATATCGTTTATTAGTATTAGTATTATTATATGAAGACATAAATGATGAATTTTGTTGTTGTTCAATTTCATTTTGTCTTTTATTTGATACAGATGGAGACGATGACATTTTAACCATTAAATCGGACAACTTGTTCTTATTATTGTCAGTGCCTTTTGATGAAGATATATATAGACATTTACTTTATTGTTATTTACTAATCTAGAGTTGGGATATATACATATATGTATGACATTGCGATAAGACAGTATTCAATAATATTTGTTGAATGCAAAATTTTTCTTTGTTGTGTCATTTATAGACCATAGACAAGAGAGTACATCATCAGTAGTGCTGAAAGCGAGCATCAAGCAACAAACTAAGACAAATGCATATATATTTAGAAAAAAAAACAGGTTTAGTCCTATCTGAGTACGCCCAGCGCAACGACATACAAAAAATAAGATAGAAAGACGGCGACGAATAGATAAAATCAATGACACTTTTTGATGTGTCTTTTATTGAAAAAAAAATTCCTACCTCTATTGGTATTGCCATGACCACTACTTGTCCTTCGATTTGTAACTGTTCTCCTTTGAACACGTGATGTCGATGTAGGAGATCCTAGATGCATAATTTGTATTATAACGACATGAAAGAAAAATGATGACCACTTCTCACAGAGACAAAGAACCGAAATCGACTGATACGATGCTGTACAGCTCGGATATATTCCTTCGCCTCTTTTTTTTCCTTTTTTTCCTCGTTCCAATGAGAATATATTTCCTTTTCTATCCTTTTTTCTTTGCTTCCTTCTGTCCCAAATATGTTATGTTATTTTCCAGAATCAATCATTCTCCATGAGACGATGTGTACTTCATATATACATTCCTAACCATTTTTTATCATGCTTATGTACAAAGAATAAATGGCTAAAAGATGGAAAGGATAGACATCGAGCAACGTCTTCTCTGTTTTATCGTCTTATTTTCTTCCATCAGCCGTTCGTTTTCTTTTCTAGATCGTTATACAAACAAGTATAAATCTTGGCACAGATGACGACGGCGACAATAGGATCAAGACGGATATAGAGGAAAAATGTTCTGTTATCTTTTCTTCTTTCTTACTTGCTATTAATGCAAAAAGAAAAAGAGGAGGGGAGAAAGAAAAATGGCGGTCGACAATCGTATACGTACGAGTCTGTAGGCGGACAAACAACATTTGTTGACAATATAAAGACAGAAAAAAAAGGAAAAGATATGTTGCTTTTTATTGATCTCAAGGGCTCTCTATTATACGTCTATTCTTTTGTTAATAAGCTAACGAAAGAAGATCATGACCATAAATACGTACAATGAAGTACTTATCTGTCTCGTACATATTTTCATCAATGGTAAAAGAGCATTCACAAAGCAGATGCGAAGCAAAGCATTCAAAATAATATAAAGCAAAAAAAAAATAAAAATAAATGATGATGTACTCTTTTTTTTTTGTCATAATATAAATGAATACTGTCTATCAAAAACAAAAAGCCAAGCATTAGCGTGCAATAGGTAGAGTTGAGTGTATTGGTTACAAATAAGAAATAAATTTTTCTATAATAAATTTCTTACCAAATTGCAAAATAGTTGGAAGAATAAAAAGTTCAGCACTACATGTTGCTTTTCCCCAAGAGTTTTCTGCATTTAAAGTATATTTACCAATATCTTCATAACGTACATTATGTATAATTAATGTATAAGTATCATTAAATACATTTAGTTGATACCGTCGACTATTTCTTAGAAGAGTTAATGGTGATCCATTAAATAACCAATAGACCTTACAAAAGAACATGATTATATATTTTATTTTATTATAATAGATAATTTACATTTAGTGGTTGTGTACCAGTAACTCGAGCTTCATATTTAATTATTGAACCAATAGATGTTGTTTGATCTTTGAATAATTGAAGAAATTTAGGTGCAGAACCAACTGACTCAATAATCATAGGTTCAGGAACGATATTTATTGGTAAAATATTTACTGTTGCTGAACATTTAGCTTCGCCTTCGGAATTAATTGCTTTAACTTCATAAATGCCAGCATCATTGATTAATAATCTCGGTATTTCAAGTATGCAAGTATCATCTTCAGTTCGAATCTATAGTAGAAAAAAAAGAGAATGATTTCTTTTTTTTTGTTCATAGATCTATTTTTTTATATTAAAACATACTCTACGATTAGATGTATTTCTTAATGGTTGATTATCTTTAAACCACATGACTTGTGGTTTTGGGTATCCATTAATATGTATTTGAAAAAGAAGTTTTTCACCTTCATGAAATGTCGTATCTTGTAATGATTGAATAAAAACCGGTAATGAACGAGTTGATTGTAGACGTTCACGAAATATTTTTGTTTCATTTGATTGTACAATAACTTGACAAATAGATTCAGCTTGTCCCATTGAATTAACAGCTGTTATACGATATGTTCCTGAATCATTTTCTTTTTCACATCGATCTTTTATTAATTTACATAATTGTCCATCAAATGATAATGTTAAATCACGAGAATTTTTTAATGGACTATTATTACAATACCAAATAATCTTAAAATAAATATAAGATTTTGTTTTTTGTTTTTTTGTTTTTGCAAGAAATATAAAAGATTATTTATTTTTACTTCAGGTTCAGGATTTGCATTTATTGCAGCATGTAATTTTAATTTTTCTCCTTCATTTATTGTTGTATCCAGCAGTGGTTGAACAAAAACTGGTTTACATGGTGTATCAGACATTTCTGATTCTCTTAAAATTCAAAACAGAAAAAAAAAACTTTTTTATCAAATTCTTTTTTAATTTTAAGAAACTTACGGTGTTCGACAGAAAAATTCTTCGACATATAAGTGTGTAAATGAACGTGCTTCACCTAGTGAATTACGTATTATAACTGTATATGAACCAATATCTTCTGGAAATGCTTCTTTAATTAATAATGCTGTATAGTCGACTTCGTTTACGACCTACATTTTTATTTTTTGTTAAAAGAAACAAAAACAAATAAATTATTTTGTTCATTTTTTTTAAATAACACAAAAAAAAAAGAAACCTTAAAATCTCTTGAAATACCAAGTGCTTCAAAATCAATCGGAACTCCATCTTTAAGCCATTGAATATCAACTGTAGGAGATGCATCGAATCGACATGAAAGTTTAACTGGATGACCTTCACGTATCAAATAAGATGCTTGTAGTGATTCCGTAAGACGCGGCTGATGTTCCGAAGACATACTAATATCGAAAAAAAAAACAAAATAAAATTATCAAACAATGATTTGTTTTGGAAATATTTTTTGTTCTAGTTTCTTTCTTTTAAGTAATCGAGAATGATATAGACAAGCTAACTATTTGTCTTCGAAACTAATAACTCATTTGTCCATCATCACATCTCAAGGAGAGCTTTAGCAAGGGAATAAAGAATAGAAAAGACAATACCACAGTATTAGATCTTACGTATACAAAAGAAGACGTTATCATTATAGAAAACCGTTGGGTGTCTCTTATATTCTTCTGTTTTTCTTTCTTCTTCTCTTATTGCTTCATATACCATAGCAAAAAAAAAGAACTGAATAATGCATGTTTTTCTCTTTTCTCAATACTTTTTACCATATTCCTATTGATTATACATTATGTCAAAATCATTTATTCATTTAGCGTTATCACAAAAAAAATTATTTCCTTCAGTAGTACAGATCTAAGTGTCAAACAATATAGCTGTCACCTTCATATAATTCAATATCATTGCGTTCTTAAATAACAGATGGTATTTATATCTGGAAATATAACTGCTGAACCAACATTGTACATCTTAGGGAATGTGATGGTTCGATAAACGTTGAAGTATAATGATGTTGATATATTTATTGTCAACACTTCATCAAGGATATTCATGCTAGAATTAGATAAGTAAATAGACGTGAATATTTTTCTTAGGTTAGTTGATGTATTAATTGAAATATTTTCACAGTTTATATGATAAAACGAATGTAAAATTAATATAAATTGTATGAATAATGTTGAAAAAGAAAATAACGAATAATATTATTAAATTATTTTTTTATTTTTATACAGATAAAAATTAGATGTTATTTTTTAAAATTCTATGTATATATTTCTTTCATTTTATTGATTGACATTTATTCTCAAGATATCCATATGCCATAATGTTGCATTGAAACTAGTATCTAAAAGGCAATATAAAAGAAAAAGTAATAATATCAATCCATTAGTCAACACTAATATTTGTCTTGTTATACTATGTAATAGTCACTTAATACAAAAAGACAAGCGATACATTTTATTTTTCTTGTTTTAATTATGTACACATTACTTATCAAACTTTTTCTCTAATGTGACATATCACTCAGGATGTAAGTTAGTTATAAATGATATGAAAAAGTAGGACACAAAAAAAAAATATACATCGTTAGATCATCTTTAAGATCTTCTATTGAATCTGATGAATATTAATTCTGTATGATTTAAATATTAAACAAAAAAATTACACGAAGCTTTATATAGATTAAAACTTTATTGACAAGGTAAGATCTTTTCTTAGACAAAATTCTTCTTTTTTTATTCTTGAATCTGACATATTTATTAGAAAAAATAATAGATGATAAACATACATACATACTGTTATAACTTGTCTTCTTTATATTTATCAGCTCCAGCTGATAATGATTGACTTATCTCTAATTCGCTGTTTTTTGTAACCTCTAAACTTAATTATAATTTAACTAACAAATTACTATTACATATTTTCATTGATACTATGATATTAACAGATATTTCATATGTTATGTGCACAAAAACAACATTTTTTTGTTCATTTATATGAATATATTTACAATAAACAATCGTTGTGTAAAAATAGTCTACAGATGTTGATTTATGTATATATATATAGATACATAGATACAAAGACATCATACGACGCCTATCTTGAAGGTTAGACAAGAATCTTTTTTTTTCTTCCTTTCCTATTACAAGGATCTTGTCTGGCTTTCAGCATTAAAAAGAATTGTGTCTGACAGATCAAGAAAAGCAAGAATCTAGCCACAATAGGTCAAACTATGTCGATTAGTGTAGACACATCAAAACGTTTGGCTGTAAGTGTCGGACACGGATGTAAATATCATATTTTCATTCATACTCAAGAAGAGTCTAGTAAAATGATTTAAAAATATTAAACAACATGAACAAGAATTAATTGCTTGTTACATAATAAATACAATCATTATCAACAAAACATATCAATAATGTATGAAAAAAGCTTGTATTCAACTATTCTCTAGTAGAGAACACATTAAAATATAATATATCGTACTTTGTGACACATTTTGTTCAGCAACGGCCCAACACATTCTGAAAATATGATTCAAATCTAGTATACAGCGAATTTTTCTTTTCGACAGAAGCAATTGATCGAATTTTTTTCAATTTAACTATGCCCATTCTGAAAATTCAAGTCGGTCAGATCTTGAGACGAGATCGATATGTTCTCGACTAATAACTAATCGAGAAAAAAATACACAAGTGTCACATGTTCAATCGAGTTGTCTATATGTAGCTGTGCGTGTGTGCGTGCAAAATAGAATGGTGAATGAATAGTCAGCAGTCAGAACACGACATATTTTATTTTCGTATGAAGGATCTAGCACATGCATGAACAAATTCTATCAAGATTCTAAACTATTTCAATTGGTCTATGCTTTTATGGCACTTATTATTTATGACACTCGTCGTCATTGAATCAAATGTCATTGTATACTATCATTTTTAGATAAACTTTTCGAACTAATTCAGAAGCCTTGCTCTCTCATATCTCTTTCTTATCTTACGTAAGCTTTTCGACACGGAATTAGCTAATAGATTCGTTAGAGAAGTATCTATCAAAGTATTTATTGATGTCATATATATATATATATATTTTTTTTTGTCCCTCCCTTCAATTGGCCGAGTTTTTGGAATGATAGAATAAAACGATTATCATAGTAGTTGATTCACGGTCGAGCATCTGAAAGTAGATATTTTGTTAGGATGTGTCAATCAATTCAACAATGATGATTCGTTTGGGCACTAAATCCACCACGGTTCGTCAATTAGAAATGGAATACATATAAAAAGAGCAATAGATGAATATTTTTACAGACCATCACTTTGATTCTTGTATGAACAGAACATAGTTAGAGATATAGAGAAAGACAATAAGATTGAAAGATTTAATCTATTTATTCAGTCATTAAATTGAAGAATAATTTTATTTAGATTATTAAAAAACAAATATGTGTATACACATGTGTAATCTACAGATTAAAAAAAATACATATAAACCGGAGAAATATAACATTTTCTTAATTTCAAAAAAAAATAAACATTGAAATATGATATTTGTATGTTTTTTTTTCATTATTGATTAGATTGTACAAGTAATTGAGTTGTTTCAGCAGCTTCAAAAATCTTTATAACAAAAAAAAAAAGAAAAGGATTAAATATTTTTTTTTTAAATAATTGATTTTTTTTACCTGTTGAATTGTTATATTTGCATCTTGTCTAGCTTTATTTAATAAATCAGTTTGACCATGTAATAGAGCAAGATTATATGAAAAATTATCAATAGCTTTTGTAAATTTTTTTCCACGTAAACCACTTATTTCAAGTAATCTTGGAATGTCTTTACTTAATTCAGATATTTCAGTTTGCACATTAACTAACTAAAAAAAGAATAAATCAGCTAGAATTTGATGCAGGTGTGGAACAGTTAGAATGAAATAACATGTGAAATATCATATCAAAAAATTTCAATTCACTCATCTATATCTATTTTACCTTCTCATGTATAACAGTACCATTATCTATTAAAGCTCGACATTGATTAATCACCTAAAAAAAAATTTTTTTTTTTTTTGCTTAAGAAAAACAACGAATAATCATTGAAATTTTAATTTACTTCTTCTAAAGCTACAACACTTTGACGAGATAATTCTGGTAATGTAGCAGAATATTCAAAGATTGGTATCTTTAAAAAAAAACCAAGTTTGTAAAATATTTCGAATTTAGAAAAATTAAAACTTACATCAGATTGCTTTCGTATAGTAACAGCACCAATAAGATTTGCTTTTTGTAATCGACTAGCAATTTTTCTAACACATTGTTTTACATTTGATATATCAGGTAGACCACACATTTCATTTAATCCATGGAGACTATGTTCAACAGCATGACGATATTCAAATGCTGTTTCTAATGGTTGAATAACCGACTATATATTTAATATTAATTAAAACAAAACAAAAAAAGCAAAAGTTTTTTCTCTTTACTTTAAATAGATCATCAATTTGTTTATTATATACTGATCGAAATGAAGCAATACGTAATTTACGACGCGTTAATGAACGATGATAACGTGATAGTGATCGACGAGGTTTCTGTTTAACAAATGAAAATATTATATATATATATATATATAGATAGATCAAAAAATTTAAAAATATAGATTATAGAAAAACATACAATAGCCAATGATTTGCTATTAATAACAATGTGAACAAATAGATAGGCATTAGATATGAGATCTCCACCGATAGTATGAAGATGAACATGTCGATAGCCTAATAAAAAAAGAAGAGTTAAGAAGGTACAAAAAAAAAAACATGAATTTATGATTTTATTAACCTGTTTGAATACATTCAAACGGTAATGTATATTGTCCAATAAAATCATAATCAAGTGAATCATCATCAAGTACAACAAATCTGACAAGTGCTAATTCTGGAAAAGCTATTTCAAATTCAAATGCTTCATTAAATTGTGGATTTTCCGCTAAATAATTATATTTAATATGAATGAAAAACAATAATAATAATAATAATAACTTATGAACTTACAATTATGATAAATAGTTTTTGTTCGTACTTCATCTGTATCTCTTGGTACACCAAATATTTGTATAACAACGTATGGATCAATAGAATTTGCTTTTAATTCAGCTTGTTCAGGTCGTGGAAGATGAAGTGCACTTATTATCTTTTTTCAAAAGAAAAAACAACAATAAATAATAAAATTTCAAAAGAAATTTTAATTACTTTTATATGAAGTATTTGAGGTGTATTAGATGAATAAACATTAGTAGATAATCTACCAGCCGCCATTGATGATGATGCTGCAGTTATGGTTGTATTATCAGGTCTTAAATAACTCGGTTTAAGCACATATCCACAACCACCATTTGATAAAAAACGACCGAAATATACATCCATAAATTTTCCAGCTGTTTGATAATTCATTGACACTAAGTGATACAATGTTTAAATATCATTTAAATTTATTATACAAAAAGAAATTTTATACATATTCTTATCAAATTTACGAATAGCACTATGAATATAGAAACGAAAAATAAGATTACAAAAAAAAAGGAAGAAATTCACAGCATTCTATATCGTATAGAGAACTTAAAACTGGTAATAAACATCTATGAGTGATCCATCGTTGGTCACTAGAGTTCATCTTAGGGAGCTGCGGGTCCTTCTAGATCCGGACCCGACCGAGTCTAAAGGTTTATTTTTTTTTGTCGGGTTCGGATCCAAATTTTAAACCTTTTTCGGGTCCGGATCCACAAAAACACGAACCCGCAGTTCTTTAGTCCGTCGAATCCAAAACTTTCGGACCTGATCGGACCATATTTTGATACAGATTTACACATAATGGAAGACTTGTTCCCTTTCGATAGCAATGTAAGATAAAGTCTGTAACATTATTTATAGATGAAGAAATCAAAATGAAATCTGATAGTCGTCGCTCCGAAGATATGACATGTTTATTTTTTCGATTATTTGTATTCGGCTATTTAGGATGCAGTCCATCGGACTCTACTTTGATACTCTCAAAGAAAAATCTTCTACTCGGAACTGAATAGTCATCCTGAAGGTATAAGATATTTTCCAGTTTTCTTGTATTCGATGACTATAACTCAATCCGACAGACTCTAATGGAGATCTTCTCTAAATTGTTAATTAGTTTTGTCAGTCTCTCAAAGATCTTAATAGACTTTGATTTTATTGTAGATGCCGTGAATGTTTGAATATAATAGAAATCGTTTTTCGTCTTGATTTATCTATCTATTATGTGAAATTCACTTTAAGAAAACTCAGACTAGTTGAACTTATATGAAAACTTCATCTATAACTAACCCATTTGACAACCAACATTCCAAAAATCTTGTGGATTAAGATTTGATGAATCAACGCGCCATGTTCCAGGAGTAACACGTGATATAAAAAGTTTATTATAATTAATAAATTCTTCTGCATCACTTGTTGCTAAACGAAGAGCAGCATTTTCACTGAATGTACATACTTGATCAGATTGTTCTATTATTAATAATTAATAAAGTAAGTCTTATTAAAAAAAAAAGAACAATAGAAATTATTCCTTACGTTCATTAAATGCAGTATTAAAATCTTCAAATGGTGCTGAACGAAGTATACAAACAAGATCAGAAAAAGCACGAGATAATTTTCGATGTTTTTTATTACTTAATTCCTATTGAATAAAAACAAAAAAAGAAGAAAATAAACTAATCAATTTAATATAAAAATGAACCTTTTTAGATCGTCTTTTATTATCTTCATAACAATCTTCATCATCTATTATTTCACCATAGTCTCTATTAATTTCATTAGTAAAATCAGGAGGTAATTTTTTACTCTAAAAATTTTATTTATATTTTTTATTAATTATTTTCTTTTTGTTTTTTGTATTATTTTACTTTAATAATAATCTTTCCACATAAATCATTTGGTGATGGAAGAGGTCGATATTTATTTGAATTTATATCCATATTAACTGATAATGAAAGATGATCAAAAAAAATTTTTTCACCAAATATTTCAATTAATAACTGAGCAACACGTTCTTGTTGATTAATACTACATTGTATTTCCATACATAAGATTAATGGATAACTACACCAAAAAAAAACACACACACACAACACAAAACAATATTATTTGAAATAATTAATAAATTAATTGAAAAAATTTTTACTTTGTTTTTTCAAATCCATAATTTTCAATAACTTGAAGTACTTCACTTAAAGGTATACGAGATGTTAATGTTCCATTATGTATTAATGGTTGACCATCGGGTCCATCAAAACAATGTACTTCCAAACAACGACAACCACGTCTTAAAGCATGAATGACACCATCAACACTTGATGGACCTTTTAGTTGATCAGTCAATAGAAATCTAAGAGTACAGAAAAAAAGAACACAATTTGATTTTCAATAGAATTATTCATAAAATGATAGATGTAATTTCGATAAAAACGAGAAAACTTCAGCATTGAATAGTTAAGCACGCACAGAAAAATGAAGGTGAGGAGTATGGATGGGAATGAAGAGAAGACGAGTCATACACTTAAGCCGTTTAAGTCGTTTTTACCTAAATAGAGAAAAATGCCCTTATCTACTAAACTATGTGACTTGTTAGACTATGTGCTAGAGTCAATCAAAAAACCTAAATCTAAAGAGTTTGGATTGTTTTCAAGTTTCATTTCAATCTCTTATTAAACCAAACGGTTCATTGAATAGTTCTCTGTTTGGTTGTCAATGGCAGACATTCTTCTATACAGATTATTGATATAGTTCATAAGTAATAAGATAGATTCGAAATATTGCAATTCTGTTATTAGATTTGGATGCATGTCTAACAAAGACTAACATCCACATCTGAGTTTCTTTGCTTATCATTTCGATCTCTACAACTATGCGAACAGATCTCTTTATTGCTACGTTATATGTTGGACTTCGACCGAAAGATATTCACAAAAGATTGAATTTACCTTAGGTGAGCAGATGAAAAAAATATAATTCGCGTCTGTCATTATTATTTAGTATGTTTAGTTGAAACTTCAAAATTCTCGTTGCTGGATATTCCATTCTCAAGGAATAAGAATACATTTTGAACTATGCTTTTTAGCATTTTTTAATATATGCCGAGGTGTTTAGACCTCTTTATCTATCTTTTTATGTGAACCTGTTCCGAATTCGTAAGAACAGGGCACAAAAATGACACCTTAAATATTTACATCGAAATATGCCTACTTTTCAGACTTTTGAGCTGAAGATATTAATGCGATGGAGAGAAGAATATTATCGATTATATTTCTTCTGTTTTTGAAACTTTACTTTTTTTTCAAAGCTTTCCATTGAATACATCTGTTTGTCAATATAGATGACGAAGTAGTATGAGAAAGAATATTTGTTACATGCAATAAGACTGATTCTATATGTACACATTTTAACAAATAGAAACTACACTTCATGAAAAAATACAAAATCTATTGAAAAATTAAACGAAAACAAATATTTAACAATAAATAATTTTCTTGAAAATCTATATATAGCAGAAATTTTCTTCGATATTGAATTATCAACTATTTAATTGTCGATCATTCAATATTCATTTATACTTCGTTTTAGATCGATAAATTCTTTGATCACGCAATCTATCTTAATAGATTTACTGTTCGATAATTGTAGGAAATGCATTCCAATCAGTCGGGTTTTTTTTTTGTATAGCAATTTTCCGTTGATTATTTGGACAAAAAGAAATGAGCGAACAAATAACGAGAGTAGGGAGAGCCTTCTTCCTATACTAGAACCTGTTGGATCCAGGACCGGCAGGCTCTACTCTTTACTCTCACACTCATTTCATCGTACACAGTCACCCTCAATACTTCTTTGTTCATTTCTCTTCATTCAAATAATCAACGGAAAGTAAATGATATACGCAATTTTAACGAACAATAACATTGCTCATTATATTAAACGATAGAAATTGACATGAAACATAAATTTTTATTTACGTATTATGAGATGAAGCTATAAAATAATGACTAAGTGGATGATCCATTTCATGACATATTGATCTATTATTTGGATTAAATATATCACATTCTGATGATAGAAGATAATTAGTAAAACCTAAATATATAATAATTAAATATAAATAATTTTTTTTAAATATTTTATAACTTACCATCTATACCTAAACGTCCTAAAAGTTTTGCTTCAGTTGATGGTTCAAATTTTTGTATAATTTCTAGACATTTTTCATTTGTTACTTTTGACATCTAGAAACAACAACAAAAAAGAATAAAAATTATTTCATAAAATGAAAAAATTACGCCTTGTTCAGCTTCAAGAAATAATGTAAAATCTTCTATTGAAAGAAAATCTTGATTTCGAGAATATCTAAAAGAAAATTTTTTTTTTTGGTAAAACTATTTCATATGTATATATATGTTAAAATAAAATAACCTGACTAAAAGATGATAAATTTCTGGTCGAGTTGAAAGTTTTTTAAAAACATCAACAAGATCTTCAGTAGAAAAAAGTCCACGTACATCATCAGATTTTTTTGTTTGAATTGCCTTTTAAGAATAAATATATATTAAATCATAAGAATAAAGAAAAACAAAAAAATACACAAACTAAATTTACTTGTAATCTTATTTTAGCTTTATCTTCAGAAATTCCATAATCTCCAAGTAATTTTACAGCTTCTTCTTCATCAATAGAATTTTTTGCACAAAGTGTTTGATATTCTTTATGATTCACTTGTTCAGATTCACTTATTGATGATAATCCAACAGCAAATGCATCATGTAACCATTTATCACGCATTTTTTGACGATCTTCAAGATCTATTAATACATTTTTTTTTTATAACGTATATTATATTGATTGTACCAAATATAAAGATAAAATTATTTTGAATTTTTTTTCTAACTAATTCGAGAAAACAAATTAGATGGCATATGAAAATTTAATTATGAAAAGAGTAGATTAGACTAACATATAATTTATATGATAATTAAGTAATATATTATTTTGATAAAGATAAGATGACATGATCTTCTTATATTTTGACCTTTGATTAGTTGTTTTAGAAAAAAAATATTATTTGATTATAAAGAATATTTATCATATAGTTTTCTATTCATTTTAATAATTTAACTGTGAAAAGAAAGAGACTTTCTAAGTTTCCGAAACTAAGATATGGTAAAACTACACGATATGTCTATATAAATAGAAACAAGTAAATGCTTTTTTTTCTTTCTTAGAACTAATGATATCAACATGTTGTTAATATACAAGTACTAACATACGAAATAATCCTCTCTTCTCTGTTTCTTCTTACTTGAAGAGAAAACAAGAAGTCAACAAAACTAGAAAATGTCTGTCACATAATTATAGGATATTCTTTCATTAGAAAGAAAACAAGAAGTTATATTAAAAAAATGTCAAAATTATTATTTCTACAATTTCCGAAGAAATTCGATCATATACTATTGAATTTGTAGATTCTAATAACAAGATAAAAGAATTTCTCAGCATGGAAAACACTTACTAAATAATGCAAATAGAATTGACATCGAAGTAACATATATCTAAGATATTATTATAATTGTATATTAACTGATAACAATCTAATTAAGTCATAGTAGAAACTTTTCCTGTTGAATAAAATCAGTGTTTCCTTTAATTATCGTTCAACGAATCAATAGTAAACGGTTTGAATTTCTTTGGAAATTATAGCTCATATTAATTTTGGCTTTTTTTTTTGTCTTTCATGAGAATTGAATATATTCTTTCTGAAGATGCGCTATTAGTGTTAGTAGTTTACAAAGAGAATTTATAATTATAATTCAAAAACAAAATTCTCAACAGAATACAAGAATTCATTAGTATTATTAAAAGAAATTCTTTATTATTTTTAACTAAGACATAATACTTGATACTATTTGTATATCTTTAGAGTTTTAAATAAATTAATTTTTCCATTAGATTTCAATTCGAATTATAATTAATGATCAAAATTCAAGATTGAATATACTTCAAAGAAACAACAACAAAAGAAAAACCTTGTATTTAGCAAGAATATCCTATAATAAATGAGATAGATATTTTTCATTTCTATCAACTTTCTGTATTTAGATAGGAAGAAATGAAGTGAGATAAGCGCATGGTTGAGTGTGTTAGTACTTGTATAGTAATAACATATGGATATCATTAATTCATAGAAAAAAGAAAAAAAAGGATTCACTTGTTACTATTTATATAGAGAGATGCTCTATACTTTTGGTGTCTCAAAACAAACGATTCATTTAATCACGATAGTTTTTTTATTATGTTTTTCTTGAATAATATCATTCATACATTTTGAATGATTTGTTAAAATTATTCTTAATTAAATTATATTCTCGAAATTTAGCTTAATTTATAAATTAAAAAAAAAAAGAAATAAGTAATATTGAAAATATTGTTTTTTTGAATTTCATCAATATAGTTATTATATAGATTTCTACCTGCTGATGTCAAAGGACTTCCGTGTCCTGAAATAAGACATGATAAACCTGTTACCCAAATATTTGCTTCATCAGCACTACTTGCAACAAGATCTAATGAAACATAATCATTATTTCCATCTGTATAAACAATAGAAAACATTGATTCATTTTCAAATTGTTGTGCATGTTCACGAAGACGTTCAGTTGTTTTTCCTAAACGTACTTCTTTTATTGAATCAATTTTAACTAAATAGAATATTTAAAAGAAAAATTTTGAAATATTTTTAAATGATTTAATTTTAAAAAAAAAAGTAACTATTTTACTTATTGCTTTTGATGGTTTTTTTGATGTTGGATACCAACTTATTGCAGTTAAAATATCATTTAATTTATATAAACGACGAAATTGTCGTACATGTGAACGAACTTTAAGAAAATCACTTCCTTCTTGCATATAACGAAGACAATCATAAACTAAATTATTTTAATAATTAAAAAATAAATAAATACATATGTTCAATTTTACCATCGGCAACTTTTTTTTCACATGGCATTGCACTAAATGACACAACTTTTCTTTTAAATGATTTATTCATTGAATTTTCTTCATTTTGATTTGCAACTGTCAAAATATTTTCTTCAATTGTATCATTAATTGTTGTATTCATTTGATTTTGTGTTACAATCATATTCTCATTACAAAATGATGAATGTGTATTGATTTTTTGTTGATTTTGTAGAGCATTAGATGATGGTGATGTTGTATTATTTGATGATGAACAATGCTCCCTATTATTTGTTTCATCAATATCACTATTCATGTTTAAAGAATGTTTGATTTAATATCTATTGAAACATGAATAACATTAGAATTAGACAGTTCATTGGTTCATAAAAGCCCTTTAGTAGATAAAACCAATATTTGTTCTTTTCCTTTCTATATTATCAAAAATATGAAAAAAAAAAGAAAGAAATAAGAACATAGAGATTAATGATGAATTTAAGAAATGCTTTATCTCTATGTATCAGAATTAACGAATGCATGATCTCATTAATAATTGTCAAGTCTAACTTACATTCTGATGATTTTTGTTTTCCTACTGCTCTTATTATTATCGGATGTTATTTGATACTCATCAGAAAACAAAAAAAGAGAAAATAAGAAAAAAAAAGATGTTCTTCTCTTCTTTTTTTTTCTTTTCCTTGTTAAGTACAAACATAAAATAACGAAGAAAATCTAATGAAATAGACGGAAGTCGAGCGAATAGGAGCGATGATGGATTTTAATGATAAGCCGATTACATACTCGGCGTAAAAGTTTTGTTTTGTAATGTAATGGAGCTTGTTTTGTTGACTAATAATCACAATTTGTCGTTATGTGTATTTATGTATAGAAATATAACAACAGAACTGATAGAAAAATCTAATTTCCTTTCTCTCATTCACCAAAAAAAAAGAATGATTTTGACAAGCTTCTATGTATATGTATGTCGACATACAGATTAGTGTCAATGCTTTTTTCATTGTTCTCTCTAAGTTTTCTATGTTGTATGATCTATATTTAAGTGTATAAAACAAAACAAAAAAAAAGACCCGAATCAATAGATAGAAATTGTCGTTAGTTTTTTTTTATTATCAATATAATAAACGATAAAAAGAGACAATCATGATCAAAGTTATTATAATGAATACTTAAAGGTTTTTTTTTGTTTTTTTGAAAAAAAAAACAAAATAAATGAACGACCTTGAGAGAATCATTATATTCGTTCTACAACATGTCAAAAACAAAAAACTTAAAATAAGTCATTTGCAATTATAACAAAAAGTCAATTATTAAACTATAAGATGAATTCATGCAGTTTTTAATGATGACGATAGTTAGTAGTAAATGTTGATGAAATCATGATTATTCTTCGTTGTCGTATAAAAATTGTAAGGACAACAAGAAAAAAAAAGCATCAACATCTGTTTTGCATCTTTACACAGCAAAAACCAAGAAAAAAAAAAGAAAAGAGTTGTTGCAGAATACATTGGAAGATATACATATATATATATATATATATGTGCAGGAAACCGAATATATACATAAACAAGAATTGTCTTTCATTCTTTACTATATGACTGATTTTATACGGTTGCTTTATTCAATAATTGGTGCTATTTAAAAATCAAATTTATATTTTTATATACAAAAATATGTATTAATAAAGCAAGTTTAAAGGTGAAATAACTCTTTTGTAAATTAGAATAGTAATCTCTAGAAAAATTACAAAATTTCTCTATGTTAAGTCTTAATATTGTTAATAATGATGCATCTCATATTCTGAATTTACAATATAGATTTTGCATTTCTGATTGAGTCAATACAAAATAGAATCATGAGCAATATTACCTAATTATCACAAAATTTTAAAATTGTATTAGACTAAACATGTATGACAAAAAAAGAATATAACATGTGATGTGTAAAGGGCTCTGTAAAATGTCGAAGCTTATTTTTCAGTAAGAAAATATCGGATTGATTTACATGTGCAAAGATCGATGAATAAAGTATAACTTTTTTTTTTTTACTTTCAAACTTGAATTTACATATTTTAAACAATCAATACAATAAGCTCACATAAATATCAGTCATGATTTTGTATTTTGACATAAAATAATATAAGCTAAAGAAATTCTCAACACAAAATCAATAACTTTCTTCTCTATCAAATAAAAAAAAATTCAATTCATTCTGACAGTCCATGTCTTGAAAATCATTCATAAATATAATTTAATATAATCTTCAGATCTAACCAAATGTAACAATTCGAATACACTCAATCTATTTCTAATGTCATTGTTGATAAAGACAAATAAACGTGAAAGTGTTTTCTTTTTTTTTTTGTCATTCGATTGCCGACAGATATATTTCTCGGCAAATAAACAAAGTCTTGATTATTAACTCAACCAATAATATGCTAGATTCTGTAAAATATTTCTAACAACAGATGCATACATATATATATATATATATATATATATATACGTTGAATGTCAATTGGACCGCGTCCATTAAATAAACATGACACATAGACATGCAAAACACTGATCTTATTACGCCCCCAGACCACTTTGGCAAGCGTGTTTGCTATATCACTCTTTATCTTTTTTTTTTTGTCTCTTGAGAAATAGAAAGTCAGCAGCATGTGTTCGTTCGACGGAAATTATTAGTGGAACAAAAGGAAGAAAGATCACTGTTGTATTAGAGCCCTGTAGCTAATACTTACGGCTTTAGCACTAGCAATATTTCCTTACGTTATTCTAGAGAACCAAAAAAAAAATGCCAAGAACAAAAAAGAAAATCGCTCTTATTTATCAACACGCAATACTAAAACAACCGTTTCTTCTTCGTTTTTTTTCTTTTATTCAGCCAATATTTTCTTATGACTTAGAATTTATTCTTTCCTAATTAACTCAATGAAAGAAGTAAAAAAATGTAGATAATCATGTTATCATTATTTCATTGAAGACTTCTTTACGTTTGTTAATTTTTCTGTCAATATTAATATGTTTTTTTTTTCTTTGTAACAAATTCAAGATTCATACTTAGAGAATTCTGACTTCAACTGGTTTTCATTGTAAACAAAATAACAATACTTATTACTAATTGTTTGATACTATCTTTATATATAGACATAAACAATACAAAATAAAAAAAGATGTTTCGTCGTTGATTATAAATAATGATACAAGAGGTTGATCTTTTCATTCATATATAAGATAAGATAGAGGCAAATCTAATAATTAAATTTAAGTACTATTTTATGTATTCTATTGTTCAAAGAAGCATTTTGAGCTATAAAATCATAATTTTTAAGAAAGAATCAGTTAACATAGAGTTTGTATTAAAGTAACTGTGAAAAGAAAAATTCATTTTTTTTGTTTTTAGACATATTAAAGTTTCATACAACAATTTCAATGCAAAAAAATTCTTTCTTCCAATTAACTAAAAATATCCAATGCATAGTTTTCAATGAATAAGAACAGATCATTTTTTTTTTCAAGTGTACACACAAATGAGTTTGTAAGCTACTGAGATCATATTTCATTTATGATTCAATAATGAGTCAATTTTAACAAGTATTTTTGAGAATCTTGAGTACATCTATGAATAGACAATAATAATAGATTGACTAATTACTACTACATAAATATATTACTTAGACTAAAATAGATACTTTTTTTTTTCTCTATAATAATATAATAATGAATAATTTGAAAATTTATGAAATATTTTTTTCACAAATGAATTTCTTATTGAGAATATTCAACAAAGAAATTAAACTTACTTATATATTTTCTTTTTAAATAAAACAAAAAAAAAAACTTTTTGTATAAAATATTGAATAATATAAAATTTATTTCATAACATGAAAATCTTTTATATATTTATATTGCACAAAAAAAAAAACAACAATTTTAATAAAAATACATTCTTCATGATTATTTGACGTTCGAAATGAGAATAAATTAAATGTAACGGAGAAAAAAAAAATTATGCTTTTTTGTTTTCTAAGATTGAATCTTTCTAAATTGTTAACATATATTAAAAATGATGAAGAAGACCAGTAGAAAATTAAATTAACGAGAAATTACTGTTATCTTTATGTTGATAATGATAATCTATCATTCATTTGATCATCAATAATATCATTAGTTAGAAAGATTTTTGGTGAAATTATTTTAATACGACGAAAATCAATAATTAATGTTAAAATATAAATTAGAAGACAACTTGTTAGAATCCATGTAGATAAAACACTACTTAAATGATATTTCCAACCCTGTAAATAAAAAGAAATATGTTTTTTTTATTATTATTTGAATTCGATTATAAAGTTACGTACAGGACTTGTTAGTGTCCAAAGTTTTTCTTTATTATCATATTTAACAATAGTAATTGTTTGAAAAATAATAACTAAAAATAAAAATAGAAATTAATTCAAAATAAGATTTTATTTCAAATATTAATCTTTTATTAATAAGTAATAAAGTTCTAATTTAAATTTTTCATATTGAGATTTGTTTTTCTAAGTGTAATACATTCAAGATTAAAAGAAATCTCATTTTAGACATTGACATATATTCTTTTGTCTGTTAAAAAATCTGCATAATTAGTAGAAATAGGAATTAATGAAAGTATTATGTCTTTGGATCTTTCATTGAAATTTGTCATCAGTGTATTAAGAAACTATTTTAATCTTAAACAACTATGCTCAACATCCTAGACTTCTATCAATTTCAGTTATAAATAATGTGTTAAAGTTTATGCATACAAAATATATGCTTGTTCAGTTCGGTATGAGACAAGTTTTTGTCCATTCTTGTAATCAATGTCTTTCAAAATATTTCGTTCGGATGTCTAACTTGTGTAATTTTCAAATCGTAGGGCATTTCTTTTTTAGATAATTCATTTTCAGAAGTATCTGAAGATCAATTGAAAAATTTTTGTTAATGTGAACCAAAATTTATGGTGAAGGAGTTACGCTCTCGTTCGGAGTACTCTTGCATATTTTCGATCTGAAATTGAGTCTGTATTAATAATCGATAACATGAATGTTGCTCCTATACCATTGTGGAGAGGGAACTGTATATATACGCCAGTCTCAGTACGACTAGTTATCAGTCCGACTGATTACTAGCACCCTTGGGCATCAATCTCAATAGTACATGTTCGATCGGATCTTATGCCGATTAGAAATGATGCATATCTAGCAAACTACCATTTTAGCTATGATTTTTGTCTTAAAATGATATTCCACGAATTATTAAAACTATCTATATGGATTAAATAATAAAATGATTCTGCATGACTATGAACCATCACTCTTACTTATATCATATATTTGTCTAGATGCATATTCTATATCATCACGTTTCGACATTAAAAAAGCAAGATCTCAAATGTGATCTTTTTTTTCCATGTATTAATTTCTGCATGTTTTATTTAAAACCACTTCCGTACAAAAATTGATCTTGAATCGAATACATTCAAATCATATGAAATTTTCAGAATATGTTGAGACTAGCAACTCAAAATTCTCGTTGAGCCTTTATTTTATATTCTTAATTTTTTTCTATTATTTGAAACAGGATGTAAAGCTATGATAAAGTCCTTTTTTTGTAATTGAAGAAAAGAGCTGAAAAGTTCAATGTCTCGGAAAACTCTCAAAAAAAAAAAAATAATGCTGTAATTATAAAACCTCTCTTTTAAATAATAATAACAAAGCTTAATTTAATAACAACATTCTGTCATCCCTTTCATCTTGACATGCTCTTTCAAACAAAACAAAAATGCAATTGCCTGTAATGAAGTTCCTTTGAGAATTCCTAAATGCACGATAAAAAAACAAAACATATTCTTCAAATAGATGCTGGAAGAAATCATTAAAAAATTTTGATAAAGAAACGATACATCGAATAAAAAGAAATCATATCAATTATAAAAGATTAGACATTGGTCTATCCCCTCCCATGCATTTCATTTTTCATTTTTTTTTGATGAAAATTGATTTTTTTTTTCTAAGAAAGAGCAGATTGATCTTAATTGTTCATCATTTTCTAATATAACATGACAGTAATGATGAGAATTCTCTTTCTCTCTCTCTACTCTACTAAAAATTCTGTTATTTAATATCTTTTAATTACTTACATGTAATAAGTATCAAAGTACAAATAATACTAAGCATCATTCGAATAAATGGTAAAATTCTACTTGAATATAATAATGGTCGAATCCAATATGATAAAATCATTTCACAATAAAGTGTTCCAACACCAACAATAAATGTTATATATGTTGCAGATATACGAACGAAAAATACATTAGGATGCTAACAATAAAAAAATAAATAAATTTTTTTTTTAATAAAATATTATAAAATACTAACTGGAAAATTTGAAATAATACTCATACTAAATGCTGTAATCATTCCAAATATAAGAAAAATTAAATTTAATTGAGAATATTTTTTTCCACATGTTGGATGATTACGAATTAATTCAGCTCTATACAAAAAAATAAAATAAAAATTTAATTATAACAATTATTAACCTACATTTGACGATAACGAATATAAATCGTAATGATAACTAAAAACAAACAAAAAAAAGAAAAGAATGTTTTATGATTTTAATTTCTATATTTTTTTTTTGTTTTTCATATGAAGAAAAATACATACGAATAAATGAAGTAAAATTAATAATTTGTGAATAAATACATGATTCTGGTGAATCACTTAATGATCGACTAAATATAATACAAAAAAAAAAATCTATTAGAATATAATTAATACAAAGTCTGAGTATGTCTAGAACAATGAACTCAACATGCAGATACTTTATCATGTAATTTTAAGTACTTATTTTCTCTAGGATTGTATATTAAAAGTTTAGAAAACAGTATTTAAATTCAGTACATTCTTCTTAAAGTATTGAATAACATGTCTACATAATTATAGAGAGTTTAACGAGTAAAAAAAACAACATTAATTAATTGTTAAAAACAATCAAGAATAGTTTCTATGTGAATTATGATATAAAATTACATATGATAAGAAGATACACGTTGTAAAACTTTCTTTTTCTACTACATGAACTAATAGCCTGTTACATATGATGTTCTTCTATTTCTAGTATTATTATTATTTTTATAGAAATAGACAAGAGCAAGATGAATCGTTTTCAGTCTCGGAACCGGAACTAGTTTACTTATATATCTTTAGGACACATGAATCGTGATTATAGGACATTCAATGCAAGTTTTACACGATCATAAAAAGTATCGCTTCCTATGAAAAAAAGTGTTGAACTCGATGTAAGACCAGAACCGGAAACCATCTTGCCTATATCTATATAGAAAACATTCAAAAGAATAACCTGAAATTTGATCTTTCATAAACGACATGATTTTTCAGAAAAAAAAACAGAAAATCGCTTTCGCGTTTTTTTTTTTGATTACACAATCTAGAATTTTCTGTGGATCTTCATTGAATTGTTTTTTTTTTGTTTGTTTGAAAAGAACATGTCAAGGTGTAAGACATGATAGAGTCTCGTTATTTTGAATTAAGTTTTGTTACTATTATATTAAAGGGTACTTTTATTATTAGAATATAATTTTCGGATTTTTTCTAGACATTGAATTTTTTTGTCAGCTTAGAACATAAGAATTGTAAAATATATTGAATTTCAATAAAATTTTACCTAAGAAATGGATATTCAAATTTGGAATGACCAAGATGAATAGCAACAATGAAACTAAATTAATAAAAATTAAATAGAAAATATTTAAAAAAAAATCTTACGAAATCGCATAAGCAAATGGGATAAGTATAAACACTAAAAGCGGAAATATATAAAGATATCCTTCAATCATTGTTTAAATAATCTAAAATAGAATATCTCAATTTTATTCCTTTCTGCCGGATAATTTAAATATAAAATATAATTTGTTCTACAAAAAAAACAAACATATAGCTTAGCAATTTTTGCTCGATTTCATGGATTTACAGTTTCAAATATCGTATTTATTTGTAGCCTTGTAAACATATTGAACAATAAGATAAATTATATTCCATGAAGGAACCTCTCGAACTAATACTCTCTGTTTGAGCTCATATTTTGTCTATTAACAGGACTCATAGTGTAGATAAAAGCCTGAAAAGACTTTGTATCATTAGGCCTTTCAGCATATTACAAAAAAAGTCATAATAAGAAGTTTTCTCCAATAAATATATCTTATGATACTTATTAAATCTTAAAAGTTTTAGCTCAAACGAATGCTTCCCGTCGAAGACAAAAACCTTTGTCAAAAAAATTTCTTACAATAGTT
Source organism: Rotaria sordida (assembly GCA_905250125.1). Classification (NCBI taxonomy): domain Eukaryota; kingdom Metazoa; phylum Rotifera; class Eurotatoria; order Philodinida; family Philodinidae; genus Rotaria; species Rotaria sordida. Next base: position 55,216 of record CAJNOL010000816.1, read on the forward strand.
CATTTTTTTTTCAGTTATTCCGTATCTTAAGAAAAATTTATCTGATTGGTTGTATAACTCATCGTCGAAACGAGCATTACCGAAAATGAAGATTCAGTTCACTCTTTCAGAACATACATCATTTAGATACACGCATATATATATATATATATATATATATTCTCTAATCAAATATGATATGCGCATGATAAACTACGACCCTATTTTTCTTAGTCACTAACTTGACTCAGACACCCCCTCAAGTTAGTCACTAGCTTGGCTTAGATATCAACTCAAGTTAGTGACTAACGTGACTAGGTCTCTGACTTAACTTAGAAACTTATTGAATTATTCACTGAAATTAGTTCTTTACATAATATATCATTGTAATTACTAAGTATACTAAGTATTAATAGCCATAATAACAAATGGTTTCTAATATTACAAATGTCATCGGAGAATATCGTCGATATGTCTGGTCATTGAAATAAAAATCGTCGAAATATAATTCGTCGAATTTTGGCGATAAGTATACTGACTATCCGATTGACCTAAAAGTTTCAGGATATAATAAATACCATAAGATCGGTTTATTGAGAGGAAAGCTTCTTATAGTAGCTGTCTTTGTAATATGTTGAAAATTCACTTGATAAGAAAAGTCTAATGATGCAAACTCTTTTGAGGTTTTTTTCTAAATAGATATCAACGTATGTAGGAAAAGTTAATATAAAATCTCTTATGGACACTTTATCTTAATACTTAAACTAATAAAATTAAGGTATAGAAATGATATTTACGTAGTAATGTCTGAAGATTAATAGAAAGATTTCTTTTAATAACTTTCTATTCTTCAAGGAGAATGATAAGATTTTCAGGTATTATATATATAGTTAATATGAAATTAATATTCAGTATTTATCTCATTGAAATTTCATTCTCGAATCCAGTCTTTATTTCAATATTAAATAGAAGGAAAATGATGATGTAAGTATTTTTTTTTTGAATTATGACTTCCTTCAAATTACTTCCAATCAGTTAAACAGAGTGTAGAAATATAACAAACAGATCACGATATCATTAGAATTTATATCATCGGAGAGATATGACTTGGATGCGAACATCTCGATTCATAAGTTTTGTATGATGGATCAAAACTGTGTAAGTTTTCCGTAATTGAAGATGAATCGAAGGCACATTTAATTTAATAAAGCTTAATCCAAATCGAATTATATCGAGTTTCGAATATTGACAATCACATAGACAAAAATCTCGGAAGTTACTTTAACCAAATTAAACATTATTATATTGCCGATTGAATACGTCTAGTATAATATATATATATATTGTCGATGATATAAATCTGAAACATATAACATCAAATAGCAATATATATGCATACAAATCAAGCAAACACAAAAAGAAATTTGAATAAAAGTAATACATTTGACAAGATATACATAAAGTTCATCAATTCTAATATCTTTGTTTAAACAAATGTCAAAAAAAAAGAAGAAATAATCTGACCATTAAAACATTTATTGACCAGTAGGTACACTTTTTGTTGCTATAATAATAATGATAATAATACCGACAATAATTAATATTGATAATATAACTGTTAAAGTACAGAGAAATTCTCGTCGATTAAGCCGTCGATGACATATTGCAAACTATATTTAAAAAACAAAAAAACAAAGAAAAGAATTTACAAAGAAAACTATTTCAATCAATAAATAATCCATCTTACAAAAAACAACATAGAAAATATAAGATGATTTTTACATACAACAATAATACATTTACTATTAACATACGGATGATGAAGAATCTTCATGTAAATAATCACAACGTGTTAAACGATGTCGTTTTTTAGGTCTTCCAATAGGATTTTCAGTGATTAATTCTGTTGTATATTTATGCATATTTTCAACTAAATAAATAAAAAAAAAAAAGAGATAAATTATTTTTTCTTATTAGAAAATTTTCAAATATTAACCAAAATCTTTTGAATATGATGTTGCATGATGTCGTAATTGATAAATATCAATTTGTTCGATTTCTTCACGAAGTGTTTGAACACGTTGAATTTCACTAATGATGAAAATATTAAATTTCGTTTCTTTCTTTTTTTAATAAATAAATATTTGATTTACTTCAATAGTTCAATATAACGATTTGTTTCATTTTCTTCATTTTCATGATTTTCATATGAAGCTTCATCAGCATTTATAGTTGAATCTTCAAAACCCAAATTAACAACATTTGTACGATCTAAAATTAGTTTTATTAATTGAATAATTAAATAAAATTTAAAAAAAAATTTTTTTTTTGTAATTACCTCCAGTAGCTATGGGAAAATAGACAAGTAGAATAGAAAATTTATGAAGTAAATCTTCATAATAATTAAGTGCAGCTAATGTAAAACATAAACATTTTTCAAAACGACGTATAGCTAATTCACTTTTCATTCTAAATTTACAAAAAAAAAAAAATATAATATATTAAATTTTTTATTAATTAAATATTTCAACTAACGATCCTGCTGATGATGCTCCATTTCCTATTAGTTCTCGTTGATGATTAAAACTACGATTAATACGTTCTTTTAATTTTTGAACTTTATTTCGTAATTTTGTTGTATCACATGATGTACCAAGATAATAAGTATATTGTCGAAATTTTCCTACATCCTTCATACAATCGTGTAATGCCTATAATAAATATATATATATTATAAAGAAATAAAAATATTTTATTTTTCTATAGAATACTATACTTTGAAAATTTCACGATCATCTGGTATTGTTGAATAATTTGCTGCAGCTCCAATTGATCCGTGTCTTACTGTTTGATTCATGTCTATAGGTCTCATTGATACACTTGTAGACTCAAGAATAGTGCCCGATGAGGGCATTATTTTCTTGAATTGTCAATTCCGTTTTCCTGATTTATCCTTTTTTGAAACTAAATGTCATGAATGGATAAATATTCATTGTAGTTATATGCTACAGGAAAATTCCCAATGATGGTGGCGCTAAGATAAAAATATTTCTTTGAATTTTTTTAAAATAATTCATATAGAATTTAGTTTTTAAAATTAATATTCAAATAAATCTCAAAATAGAATTTGTTTTTTTTTATAATTTATCTATAGAGGACGCTTGAAGTCAACATACAGATATCGCTATATTAAATTAGAATCTATCAACGAGAAGTTCCTCGGATTTTTAAGTGTTAATAATTTAGAATATATGAACAAGAAAATTACTCACATTTAAGATTTTTTTTTTTTTATAATTAACTAATGTTAAAAATAATTAATTTCTTAGATGAACATACTAGATTAATGCAGAATTTTCTATGCTTTCTAGTTGATTCGAGTTAAAAGCATAATATGATATTCCTATAATTTATTATAAATGAATGTCTTTCACGAGAGAATACAAACGGAAGTACTCTTTGCACTACAAATGAAGTATTCTCTTTTCATTATTAATAATTAAACAACAGAAAGTATATATATATATATATCCAGTGAATTTCTTAACATTTAAAAATCTTTATTTTACAACAAAAAAGAATAGTATTTTAAACTATGAAAGAGATAATTGATTATGAATAATAGATTTTAATAAACTTGTCATCGATCGAAAAAAAGAGAGTAGGATTTGATTGTCGTTTTTTTTTTAAATGTATATTTTTCTCATATTAATAGATTATACAATGATGTTTTGTTTGATGACATCATTAGATATCTTTTTTTTTTTATGAAAAAATGAATAAAATGCAATGTAAGATAATAATAGAAACATAATTTGTCTATATTTAAAAAAGGTAAAATTCTACTTAATATATATATATTACACAGAAAGCGGAAGTTTTCTTTGTTTTTTCTCATATCAAAAGATCGATAATAATATGAATGAAGACAATAAATACTTTGAAGCCTTTTTTGTTTGTTTTAAGATTAAACTAAGAAACAAAAAAAAACAAGAATGTTTGTAGTCGAGTCACGGACTGTCACAATCGATTAAATTAACCATCTTATCATCACCTGCGGAATATTAATCAAGAATAAACGATGTTGTGTGTGTGATGCCAATGTTTAAGACGTACTTCCTGTAAAGAAGTGCGCAGTAACAACAGTTCAAACTACGAAATTCGTAGATATATAAAAACACGAATTACGTTGTTTTTCAATTAATATTCACAAGAATAATATGAAATATGACTTGTAACATTAGAGTGCATATATATATATATTATAGTATTTTGTTTTTTTTTCTTCTCTCGTATGTTATTAACTTATCTTACGAGATTGATTAGATCTAAACTAATCAACAACAAAAAAAAAAATCATTGAAATTCTTCACAACAAAATTAGTATTCATAGCTTATCGTAAAATGATTATCAAAAGAAATTGAATTATTAATTGAATATATATATATATATACATTGTTGTTATAAATTTTCTACAATATAGAACCCGACTTGAACGAGATTTTCCCTTAATTAAATCTAACAAGTCGACATTCAAAGTTTTGAAAACAGAAAAAATCTCGAATATATATAGATCATTTATGTTAAAACCTACATACATACATACATTTATTTATGAAAGAGAACATTGTTAAGTATCAAATTGCTTTTGAGTCGATATTATGTGTAGGTCTAAAGGTAATATGAATATCATGAAAAAAATTTTCCTGTTATTAACTTATCATTCCCGAGTTATTACATTTTTACGGACATTTTCTTTTAGAATAATGTCGTAGCTTTTCCCTCAGGAATACCAGGGAAAAACTTTTGCATATTAACAGATTTCAACGAGAATAGTTTATTATGAAAGTGATTGCTTCTATTCTGAAATGAGAACAATCGAAAAACTAAAATGATTTGAAATTCAGTTTTCTTCAGAGAGCAGTCAGGACATTCTACCAAAAATTTACTGTTAAAATGCAATATCTCGGCAATGATATGCTAATGAATCGAACTGTTTTTTCCAGGGTATTCATCTATCTCATTAGGATCTACATAATACATATAGATTTTTTGATGATATGACTAAATTTTATTTTCTTTCGAGCTTTGAAAATTTTTCTTATCTGTCTATTAGAATAATATTTGTTCAGAGAAAAGAAAAGCTTTTTTTGAATATGTTGCGTCAACATCAAATATATATATTTGATATAATAACACACAAAAAAAACAAAACAAAACAATATTGATGTTATATATATTTTTTATTTTTTATTTTTTTCTATTCATTTAATTTTGTTTTCTTTTTCTTTTTGAATTTTTTTTTTTGACTTTGATTATTATCAAATAACGAATCATGTTCAATATTTGATGAAGATTTTTCTTGATCATTATTTGTTAAATTAAAATCAAATAATGAATTATTATCTTGTTTTGAATGATGATGTTTAAGAAAAATATCTTGTTTATTTAATGGTTCAATACGTACACCAATACGTGAACGTATTTTAGGTTGATTTAAACGACGAAATGCTGTTTCAGGATTCCATTCACGACCTAATGGTTGTTGTATTACTGATTCAAATTGTTCAACATTAGCAAATGGAAATGGTAAATCACTAACCTAGAAATACAAAAAAAAAAAAAAAAAGAAAATTGTTTGTTTCTTTATTTAAAAAATACATACACGATGTTCAGAGATTTTCTCATCAGTTTTTTCATTAATTATTACATGATGAAGATGAACATCTCGTCGTGGTGGTGCAGGTTTTGGATGAATTAAAAATCTTTAAAAAGACAAAAACAAACATAGATAAACATTGAAGTTTTTTTTTTTTTTTGTGTTGTTGTTTACTTTCGTTTTTTTCGTTTATTAACTGAAACACCAGATCCAGCCCATTCACCCCAACCAGGTAATGATAAATCAATTGATTTTGGACGATCACGATCGATAATTTCTGCCTAAATATTCATCAAAAAAAAGGTGTTAGCGCACAATCCCTATAGAAGATTAAAATGTGAAACATAATGTAACTACTCTTGCGAATCAAAGAGAAATTTTGATAAACATTTGATTACTTTTTCTTTTTCGAATTCAGCAAGAACATCATCATCAGCAAATGCTTCTTGAATATTCATTTGACGTCGTTCAGTTTGTTTTGATTCAATTTCAATACGTTTCGTATTATCTGGCATATTAAGATGTTCTGATGGTTTTGATATTGTTATACCATAACTTGTATTATTGTCTGATGATTCATTTTGAGTATGATTTTCTTTTTCATCTTGTTCGTCACTATCTGATGATGATGAAGTATCTTCATTTTGAACTTCAATTGGTTTTGAATATTCAGATGATGGTAAAACTGGACTTGTTGTTAACCATGGATTAACTTCAGATTCTGTTTGAGATGGAGCAAGAATTAATGGACTATCTATTGATTTCTTTTTTGGTATTTCTACTATTGGTTTTGATGATGATTGTTCATCATCATCATCATCATCATCATCGTCATCACTCTCAGCTTGAGCTTTTTTTGTACTTAATTGTTTACCAAGTTTTAATTGTTCTTCAATATCTTCTCGTACCTGAAAAAATAAAGTAATATTAAATAATTGAATAAATGAAAAATAATTTATATTACTTTTGTATTAAATTTTGATAATAATCGTTTTTCTTTAGCCCATTTTGTTGAATTTTTATGTCGTAATGTTGAACGTTCTTCAATACGACGTCGTTCAAGTTGTTCTAATCGTTCAAGAAATTGATCAGGATGTTCAATAGATAATTTTTCTAAATTTTTTTCTTCTTGTTTCTGACGATCTTTTCGAACTAGACGACGAAATCTATTCAATAGAAAAAAAAAAGGGGAATTGAAATAATCTATTAAAATAATATATTCTGTAAACAATTCCTCAGGCTATAAAATCTCTATTCAAAGTTTTTTTCAGAGCACACCTAGATTTTTCAAAAACAAAACGATTTACTTTTCATTAGTGACATTCAGAAAAATAATCCTTGTAAAGAATCAAAGTCAAATGAAAGGTGAATACATCCTATTACAGCTTTTTCAGCTATTGACATTTTCTGATTGACTACATAGAAATTTCGACTAGATATTATCTATACTGTGAATGAAAAAAGGAAATAAAATCTTCCTCGTAATAGAAGACCTCAGCATTTTTTTTACTATACCTCATTTATTTTCATTAAACTTGTTTTCTAATTACAGGAGGTCTTCTATTGTAAAGACAAGTTTACAATACAAAAACAAATCTCCTGTCGAGTTTTTAAAAGATACTACAGAATGAACACATGTGTCAATATAGAGAAGACAGAAGCATCTAGCAACTTGCAAATTTCGTCGTTAGAAAATAAAAGCAAAATATTTTTTTGTAATTGAGATCAAACTTAAAGAATTTCTTACTGGAATAAATCGTAACATCCTCTCAATGTTGGCTACTATCTAATGAAAGATTTTTCATAATCTTTACTATTTCAACTTACTTTTTACTCTTAATTTTTCGTACGCGTTTAAATTTTGCTTGTTGATATGAAATAAGAGCACGCATTCTTTTTAATTCATTTAATTTTTGTTTAGCCTTAAAGAAAAAATAAAAAATCAATTTTTTTGTATGTAATTTTGTTTTGTTTAATTAAATTTACTTCAAGTAAATCCATTTTACTAATAATTTTCTTTTCAGCTTGTGTAAGTAATGAATTCGGTTGAATATTATTATTACTTGATTGTAATATAGCTGCTATATCTTTTTCTAATGAACTTAATGTCTATAAAACAAAAAAAATATAAATAAATATTTGCAAAAAAAAAAAGTTTTAATTTACTTGAAATTTTCCAACAAATTCTTCTGTTGTTTGAAATTGAACACCACCATTTTGAAGTGGAAAATTTAATGTTTCTGCCTAAATTAAGTTAGAATTAAATTAAATAAGACTAAGAAAAGACAAAAAAAAAAAAACAAGATTTGTTTACAGTTCGATTTTTTTCGACAATAGGATCCCATTTCTTAAGTGATTTCTTTTCTTGATTATAAGCAGCAATACGTTCAGCCTAAGAAGAAATAAAAATAAAATTTTTAAATAAAAAAAAAATAATTTCCTATTTAAATAAAACTTTTTCTGCTTGTGGTTTTTGTAATGGTTGTTGAAGTACAGCTTGATGTTTATTAACTTTTGCTAATTGTTTTTTTAATGTTTGTATTTGTAATGATGAAGTCTTTTTTAAACTCGATAATAATTGATGACTTTTAATCTTTTTTGATGATGTTGCTAATTAATTGATGAAAATTAATTTAATGAAAAAAAATAATATTTATTTAGTATAACTTACATGTTTGTGTTGATACAATAAGATTATTTGGAATACTAATTGGTTCTTTACGAATAGTTACTTTTCTATTTAAAATGATTAATGTTTGTTTGTTTGTTTGTTTGTTATGAAAGAAAGAAGAAAAAAATAAACTATATAATCTTACCGTTTTTTACCATCTAAATGAACAATTGAATCAATTAATTTATCATGTTTATGTTTCTTTATTTGACTATGTGATTGCTAGAAAAAGAAAAAAAAAGAAAATTTGAGTGTTTAATATTGAATAGAAGTTTTCTACTTTTTCTTCTTCTTCATCATCATCATCAATTAAAGTAGGTTCTTCAATAAAATCGTTTTCCATCTAAAAAAAAGATGTAGAAGTTTCATATATTTTACAATGAATCAAATGCATATATTACTTGGTTGGTTTATATTCAATATTCTATTGGATATTAACAATGCATCAATCGAAAATGATCAAGTATGAACTCAGTTTTCAAATGATGGCGTTAGTCAACGGAAAGAAGATTACTATTACTTTATATAGAATTGTAATCTATAACTAACATAGAATCGTAATCAGAGATCTCCCGAGTGAGGGAAGATCGAGCAGATGATCCCTTTTCCAATCTTCACAAATTTTCGTTTATCTCTAGCCAAGTTTCAGCGAAAGGCCAAGAGTCGAGTACGAATTGAAGTTTTTCTATTCGTTTTGGCCTCTAATGAGATTACTCTTCAAACAATGTTGGAAGTCAATTTTAAGTGAGGTAATAGTGTTAGATTGTTCAATGATTTTTCATTTCCACTGATGACAACCTTTAACAACCCTTTTTTCGAATAGATCGTCTTTAAATAGTCAAACAACAGAGTAGTTGTCATTGGGTGAGGTGTGAGTGGGGATGTGGGTTCTGTTGAAGAGAAGATCCATACCCATACCCACACCCACACCCAAATACTACATAGTCTGATATCGTTTTCATCACGAAAAATAGTCAAATTTCTGTATATTTAATATAAAACAAAGCAATCATTGGAGATAAATCCTGCCACGAGACTGATTGCTTCTTCATCAAGAATGTTTTGCGTGATGAGAAACAATCGTATCAGCACTCTAGGTACCATTAATTATTCCAAAGAATAAACATATACTTGAGGTAGCAAGCTTTTTACTTGATTGATCGAGTAAAGATTGTAATCGACAACAAGTTCACATTTTACGAAAATAGTCAAAGATTTACTTGATGAAATTAGTAGAATGTTTTTGTTGTTTCTTTTTATGCTGTCATATTTGATGTTCAAAATTAAACAGTATTCTCATATAAACTATAGAGTAAAACTTCTTTCAGTTAGTGACAGTGCGTATCAATGAGTGCATAACGTTGCTTTATTATTCTCTCTTTGTATCATATGAAAAAAAGAATTATTTGAAGCAAAGAGCAACGTATGAATATAGTATATGTTTTGTAAAGGCACTTGTAAACAAGTGCTAAATTAGAAATCCTCTTAAGAATCTTTGTTACAAATCTTTTCATTGATTGGAAATGCTCATCTTACAACGTTACTTCAACAGAGTGCGTTGATAAAACAAATCATCTATGATGTATACTAGTCAAGTCATTCGATTTGATTTTAAAATCAATCCTGATTCTTGAATGGTCAGATCTCGTCAAAAGTAACAGTTTGTTTATGAAGAGAAATGATATTGGTGATTAGTACGAAGTATTCTTTATGTTCGATTCGATCTTTTGTTTGAATGAGATCTGTCATGATCAATCATCAACTGATGCGACAATGTCGATCATTCGAGTGACATTATGCAGTGATCATGACAATGATCTCAGACAACTCTATGATCACATGAAGAACGAATACTATGGAGAGGAAACAAATTTTTTCTCTTTTGGTGATGTGTTAAGGAAAATGGGAAAATTCGATCTGACTGACAAGTACTATTGCCGATTGCTGAGTGAACTTCCATCAAATGATCTCATACTCCCTCTATTGTATCATCGTCTTGGTAGAGTTGCTTATGCGAAAAGTGAGTATGACAAAAGTCTCGAATAGTACCAGAAATCACTCGAGATGAAGATGCGTACTCGCCCATTCGATCATGTGGAGATTCGGATCACACACAGTAGCATTGATGAGGCACATCGAAAGAAAGGTGATCTTAGTTGAGCACTTGAATCATACAATCGAGTCGTATCACTCTTCAAACAAGCACACGATGAGAATCATCCGAAGATGGGCATGTTTTACAACAACATTAGTATCATCTATCAGGAACAGCGGAAGTATTTGGAAGCACTCGACTTCTATAAAAAGTCACTTGCTATTCAAGAGAAGCATCTGTCAGCAGATCATCCTGATTTGGGTAAGTCGTACAACAACATTGAAAGTGTTCATTATCATCTCGATGAATATGATCTCGCATTGGTGTATTTCAATCGATTACTTGAAATCAGATTGAAGTCACTTCCTGATCAACATTCCAATATTGCAATGACCTACGCGAACATGGGTCTTGTGTATGAAGAAATGGGTGAGTTGGAACGAACATTGACATTGTTAGAGAAGAGCGCAGACAATCTACGATGCAGCATTGTCAGCTAATCACCCTAATGTAATTAAGAACAAAGATAGTGAGCGACGGGTGGAAGATAAGATGAAGAGTAATGGTGGACATATGAAGTTAAAGACAAAGAAGTAATAGTAGTGTGTTATTAAATGTAATTGATGAGTGAATTTATTTCTCTTTGCTAAGAATAAATAAAAGTATAAATAATCCTTGGTCTTATTGTAATAACACGCCGAAGAGACAAACAATGCAAAAATATACCAGAAATCTTTGATAATCTATGAATAAAACAATCAATTGGATGATGAAAAATTGAAGACTGAAGAGAATTCATCCTTTTTGAGAACCAATGGGGATGGGATGAAAAAATGAAATCGAGTTTTGAGATCAAACGGCATCATTTTGAAAAAAAAGGCAATGTAGCAAGGAGCCTTTAAAAGTTCATCATCAAATGATTTCAACAGCAACAATGAGTAATTTCATAGCTCTAGTATTACTTCCTGCATTACAAAGCTTTGTCTTTAATTAGCAAGCACACTTTCTATTAATGACTTCGTGGTATCTAGAAAAAAAATACCTTGGGTGTTTTTCTAAGTTATCATTAATAAATTTTTTATAAGTTTCATCACAAAAACATTCCCAATAACAAAAATATCTAAAAGCCAAAAAAAAGTTTTATTCAATGAACCTATTTACCCTACAAACAATTACAATTAACAAGTAACTTCATCAGTAACAACAGTGATGCAAGCGTCAAATATATCTGTGATAGGTCATTTAACAATCTAATAGTAGAAATTTGGGAAAATATCTTTTTTTTTGTTGTAATAAAATAAGTATATGAGTAATGTTTTTTGTTGAATAAATAACTTTTTAAATTAATTATTATAGACTCTTTTTCTGTTCAATTCGATAAAAACATCAATAATTTATTGTATTATATGTACATCAGTACAATGAACTAATGGTTGAATTTTAATGATTATATCAATAATTTTTTTTAATAAAAAAAAAAATATTTTCTTTGATAGTCTTCTTTTAATGAAAGGTACATGTGAAAAATGAATGAATGGACAAATCACTACAATTAGTAAATAGTTAATTTTTTTCTTGTACAATTCACATGAGTAGTGGTTCATAAAAAAAATTTTATTTCATCTGTTCATCATGGCAGTTTACTATATCGCTGCAATTATAAAAAATTAATTTTTATACATATGAAGGAGAATAAAACAATATCTATTGAATACTAAACCATTTCCTAGGATTTTTATATGAAGTTAATCAAAAAAAAAACATTGCACCCTATCGTTCAAAAAACTTTATTTCATCATAAAGTTTTCATGAAAAACAATTACGAATAGAGTGTGGATGAATGTAGGTGTGGGTCTAAATGTTACTATTCTATCACATCTACACTCCACACCCACACCCTCATAAATAATAAAAGCTAGTATCATTGTTATTCTTTTACGTCATTCGATATATAAACGATTTGTTTGCCCATTGATGTGTGTGTGAGAAAGAGCGAGAAAAATGTCTAGATAGCGTTATTAAGTAAATATATAGATGTCAAGATTTTTTTTTCCATTGCTAATATCATCAATATACAGAACCTCCGCCTTCTGCGCATTATCACTTGTCATTTTTTCGGCAATCTCTTCCTTCTGATAACCTAAAATATTCGAATTGCCAGAAAACTGTAGATTATCCATGATTTTTCTGCTTCAGTCTTTTAATATCTTCTCACTGCATGAACGTTAGATTCCAGTAGAAACTGCGTCTTCTCATAAATGTGAACGCGCTCTTACCTCCTGTGCAACCATATCGACTGTTTTTGCTTAGTTTTCAAGTTTCATTTATTTATCAAAAATGGTACCACAAAAATAGTCATGAATCAGAAGACTTAATCAATAGGAAAATGTGTAACATATTGAAATCGACTTTTTTGAGTAGCTATCGATGTCTTGAAGATAGAAAATATCAATTTAGTAGAAAAATAATTAAAAAAAAAAGGAATAAATCGTTTACATCGTCAGCTTTGACGAAAAATTGACGACATGGATAATACTAAATACTAGAAGTTTTAAAATTTTACCTTTATCATCTTTAATGTATTTTTATCCTTGAATAATTCTTTTCTTTTCTTTTCTTTATTCAAAATCCCAATACATCAATTATATAAAAAAAAAAAGCTTTTCATATCAAATTTTAACATTGTTTTCAATAGTATCAATAGGAAAAAAGGCGATACAAGTAGCAAGATTAAATATGTAAGAAAAAAAAAATCTCTCAAAGAAAAAAGAAATATAGTTGCTAGTTTAAAGTAATCAAAACTGCTGGAATAAAAGTAAAAGACAAAAGAAACGTGGAGCAAGAATGTTTTGATATATATATGTACACATATATATTTATGAACGTGTACTAAGAGGTGTAGCTTTAAGTGAATATTTCGGTGGCATATTAGCTAAACCAAATGTACCTTCAGTTGGTTCAGGTAATGAACCAGTTTTGTCAAAATTATTATGATATAAAAGTACAGCAAAAATACCCGTTAATAAATTAAATAAATATTTTTCTGCAATACATGCTCGTGGACCAAAACCAAATGGTGCATAACTATGAGTTGGAATTGTTGATTCATCTTGTTCAAGCCAACGTGTAAGATCAAATTTTGTTGATTCTTTCCATGCAATTGAATGATGTAATGCAAATACATTAGCTCCAAATAATGTACGTTTTTGTATATGAAAATTACGCCATTTAAAATCTTGTAATGTTGAATGAATAACAATAGGTACAACAGGTGATAAACGTAAAACTTCTTTAACAAATGCTTGTGTTTGACGAAGAGTTTCAGCTGATGAAAGATTAAATGTAGAATAACCATTATCTCTATTGAATTGACAAAAAAACAAAAAAAAGTAAAAAGAAATTTTTTTTTTTTGCAATATTTATATTACCGTGCTTCACGTCGACATGTATCAGCTTCTTCTGGATATTTAACTGTATAAAGAAGAAGCCATGATAAAGCACCTTTAAGCATTTCACTTCCATGCATTATTATATCAAGTACACAAGCAGCTATATCATCTTCATCTAAACGTGGTACTGATTGATCGATAATATCTAAAATTGCTTGAAGAAAATCATTTGTTTTTGTTGTTGATGTTACTATTTGTTCATTATTTGTATCTTCAGTACGATTTATATCACTATGTCGATATTTAATCCATGTTTTAATATAATCTAAAACATTTTCATTTATATCTAATGTTTCAGATAAACCAGTTAATTGTGTTATTGCAATTTTAGCAGATTTTTCAATTGTATCTTCATGAATAACTTTTGAAATTTTATATAGATTTTGTTCAAATAATTCAAATGCTTTATCATCAATTGATGACATAGTTGATGAACATGTAAGTGATATTAAAAGACGAACACCAAAATAAAATGTTGTACGACGAACATCAAATGTTTCCGAAAGACGCATTTGTTTTAATTGTTCTTGTACTAATGAATCAAGATGTTTACCAATAAGATTACTATCAAGATGTTGTACAAGAGCTTTATGAACTATTCGAGCATTATGATCTTGATGACGAAAGACAATACCTATTTTTCAAAGAAAAAAACAAAAAAAAAAAGTTGATTTTCAATAATTAAATATTAAATAGATTAACACAAAAATTCAGGACAGAAAAAATTTACGTACACTCACCTATGTGTCATATCAAGAAAAATAAAATTTGCTTGTTAAGAACTATATATCTGCTTAGCAAGCAGGCTCCTCAGAATTGATTTACCACTTAGAACGGACTGTTTGGGCTGAAATTTTCAGAAATGAATCGTCCTAGTGAAAAACGCTTGTGATAAAAATTTCAGTCTAATATACCCTACTAAACTGAAATTCCGGCTTGTTTTTTATAGCTTGCAGGAAAACCGAAATAATTCCGTCGTTAGAAAGGATACAGAGCTCGGGTTGGTCTCAAATTGAAGTTAACCTCTGTGTCCAACTTTTCATCGAACAGAACTTTGAAACTTCCTTCTATTCATTTTTTATGAGGATTTTAGTGGACATAGTGTTCAAAATAAGCATTAAAAAAAAAGGTGACTCTCTCGACAATAAATCTCACTTTTCTCAGTCCAGGAATCAAGTATCAAAAATCCGTCCGATGAGAAAATTTATCTCTGATTAAGACCTTTAAAACAAAACAAAAAAACCATCGGCTATACCCTGAGCCGCATTGAAGTTGTTTCAATTTTTCATGAGAAAAATGCTAAAGAATGGATTTTTTCATTCAAATTCAGACAAAATCATGTTACAATTGCATATTTTCAATACACTTCAGTGGACTGTTGTAAAGCATGTAATAGATAAAGATAGCTAACGCCATCTGTCAGTTAATACAAAAATGTGATATTTAATGCTAATGCACGTGACAACGCAGTTTTTCCAAAATAGAAAAAATTTTAAAAAAACTACTAAAAATTTCTCCGAAAACATGGTAGTAGAGTCGAATTTTCCTATGATAAATCTGTGAAACTTTGGTCGTTTTGCAAAAAGCCATATATATTCTAAAAAAGGAAGCTTCGATTCATCTTCCTACAAGAATTTTTGGTTATCTCTCCATAATTCTTAGAATTTCTTTTTTGAGCCTTCAGTAATTTCCAAAGTTTCCTAGGAAATTCTTTCTCATGTGTTAATAATTTCGAAACTCTTAAATCTTTACTATCCTCGAGAAATGCAATAAAAAAAAACAGTTCAACACTCCTTTTAAGTCGTATTTCATCAAGACAACAAATGAATATTAAAATATTTCAAAAACAGGTAGTGTGTTTTTTTTTTCTTACCTGTACGAATAAATTTTCCTTCTTTATAACGTAATTGATTTTCTAAATATCCATCAACTTTATTACTAACTAAATCAGCACGTCCAATAAAAATTTCATTAATAAGTGTTGGGTCATTAAGTAAAACTAATCGACCAACATGTGTAATAACTGTACATGAATCAGGATAATCTGTTGCTAAAGCAAGTAAATTTTCACGTTTTTTTCTATGAAATGATATAGCATCTTTTATATTTCGCCAATCACGTGGTCCTTTTGGATAACGATATCGATTACGATCTTAAAAAACAAAACAAAGCAAAACATAAAGAATTGTTTTTTTCTGAAACAATTAAATTTTTTTATTTCATACCATATTGCCATTTGAGAAGAATAACAATAATAACCATAGCAATATGAATACCAAATGATGTAAAATAGTTCATCAATGTACCTTCTTCTGCACCTGCTGAATGATCTGTATCAGCAACAGTTGCTTCAAATGCATTGCTAACTACATTGGCAACTTTAATACCAACATCTGCAGCCAATTCGACTTTTTCAACAATATTTTCAGTAATATTTTCCATCGATATAATTTATCTAAGACAAGAAAAAAAAAAAGACTGATGATTTTTGAGTTTAAGCTTTATATGCAGTTAATCGAGTAGAAACAAAAATCTATTTTTGTTTTCTCTTGTCTTTCTTTCTCTTATTTTTTCGATGCATCAATACACATCGTCAACCACCAAAAAACAAAAAAAGAGAAACGAACAAACATGCACACATACAGAATGAGGAAAAAAAACAACAAAATAGAGCGACACACACACACACACACGTGTACATATAGGTGAGATCATTATAACAATTGACAAAAAAAGAAAAAAACAAAAAAAATAGTTATCAAATTTTTGCCAATTGTTGAAAGAGATTCGACGGAAGTATTGATTCAATTTTATCCGTCAAATATTGTATAGGTACATTGAACCAATTAAGAAAAAGACGAGCTATATAAGCAGCTATTTCTGGATATTGATGAGTAAGCAAAGCAAGCATAGCTGTGCCTGAACACAAACCAGCAGTAAATAAAATAAAAAATGGTAATTCTTTTTTCGGAAAAACAGATACGTCATGAAATGCTAAAAATAAAAATAAACAATATATTTTAATTTAAAAAAATATAGGTGTCTCTTTTTTACCAGGTAATAATTCTCTATCGGCTGCTTCGGTACACTAAATATAGAATATATAAAATTATTTTGTTTTGGTTTATATATATATATTTTTTTTTTCTTTTTTTTACCGTTGGATATGGATGAAATAGATGTCCTTTTTCTAATGGATATGGTATCATACGAAATGTTCCTTCCCATGTACAATGTAATAAATTTAATGCACCTTCAACACGACGCCAATGTGGTAAATGAAAAAAAGCATAAGCTATTGCTTCTGAATCACCACGTTTAAGAATATGTTCAGGTGGTAATATTAAACTTTTCATTTCTAATAAATACTAAAATCAAAAATAAAAAATAATGCTTTTAAATAATCAAAAATTTATTTTTATTTACTTTAGGTACATGTGGATTGAATTCTACAGCTCGATGTATTGCTTCAACAGCAGACATTTCTGTTGCAGTTAAACCACGTTTACTTGCTACATCGGGTGAAAATCTATTTTCAAATAATAATTGTTTTATGACTTCAAACAAAGGAAAAAAACAAAACAAATCTATTTGCAATGTAGAATTTTTCTTTTTTTGAATTTTTTCTTCCATTAAATTACATTCAATTATTTTTTTTCGAAAGTTTGTAATAAAAATATTTATTCTTTTTCAATTTACTGTTTTAATTTGTCAAAAAAAACAGTAAATTTTAATCTCAACCTATGACAAACCTACGTGGCAGCAACCGCTCTAGCTTTCAGTAAAGCAGCTGTATAACAAATAGTAGCTGATTTTGGTAAACTAATATCTAAAAAAAACAAAAAAAAGAAAAATGTTCAAAAACAAAAAACAACCAAGACAAAATTGTAAAAATTCTAACCATCATATTTGGCAAGTACGCCCTGTACATCTGGATAATTTTGAAGTGCAAGTAAAACTTCAATAAGATTTTCATGTATATTAAAAACTGACATCATCGGAAATTCTTTCACTAGATCACGAAAAATTTTCGTTGCTTCACGTAATTTACCCAATTTTCTTGCACACATTCCTAAACGTCGTTTAACATAAATTAATATATTTGTATTACGTTCTATAAAAACAAAATATATATATAATGAAATAATAATAATAAAGAATTAAATTCTTTTTTTTTTCTTACTATGTACAATATCTTGATTATGACCTTGTTCAAGTAATTGTTGTGATTTTCTATAAGCATTTTCTGCACATTTTAATGCTTGTTTTAATATACGTTCAACTTCAATTATTGTTGTTGCTTCTTCTTCAGCTAGAAGAATTAATGCTGGTGTACATCTAATTTAACAAAAAAAAGAAAAGAAGATTAGAATTTGAATTAGTCGTTAAAAGATCTTCTTACTCAGAATTTTTTTCTAATGCATCATGAGCTAATTGAATACGTATTGATGGTGTTCGTTCACGCCATGCACGTTGCATCACTATAAAGAAATAGAAATCTTAGTTTTGTTTTTTTTCAAAATAGAATAACATTTGTAAATCTCACTGTCATATTCAGGTTTTCCTTCATCAAGTTCACAAGAAAAAAATGTTTGATGTTCTTGAGCAGATAAATTCATATCATGAAATGTTAATGGTTCTTTACCATTATATTGTGTTAAACGTTGATATTCAGCTCCACGAAATAATGCACATGGATTTTTCCATACTTTACATTCATTTGTACCAGTCACCGGTGTTGTTGAATCAATACCATTTGATAAACAACTATTTCCCATTGAATTACTACAACTATTTCCATTATTACAACCATTCATTAATGATGATGATGATGATGGTAATGATAAATCATTATTTGTTAGTGAAGAATTATTTGATTCACTACCATTTAAAATTGGTGTTAAATGATTTATAGATACTTGTTCTATAAATGATGTACCATATCTTTTAAAATACCACCATTCAAATATCTAATAATAACAAAAATAAAAATTATCTTTAAATAAAAAACAAATCATTTTTATATTTTTTTTTTCTTACTAAAATAAGACCGGAGATTAATGATGATGTACCAGTAAGTGCAACATAAAATTTTGGTGTTAAAGTATTGAAAAACATTGTTGCTAGATAGAAGAAAAAAAAACTAGAGACAGAAATTATAAAGAAAATAGAGTCTTTTTTTTCTGATCAATAGACAATGGTTACATATATATATATATATATATATAAATATGAATTAAAAAATGCCTTGAATTGGAAAAACAACTCACATAGCAACACAGCAATACAACAACAACAACAACAAAAAAATAAAGAAAAACTTACAAAAGATGACGTTTAGCATGTTTGCTGCGAATAATCATACAATAGTGAAAAGCCACCCGAGAGAATGAAAAGGAGGAGAAAAAAAAGATGTGCCTGTATGTGTGTGATGGTGCAGTGTAATATTATAGATACATGAGAGAGCGTAGAGCAGCAGCAACGCAGATATATATCTAGAAAAAGACAGACAGACAGACAGAACGAGAATGAAAGAAGAACAAGACGCATATTCTTTTTTTTTCTCTTCCTTCCATTTCTCAATAGATGGGAAAATAGTCGGGAAAGGAAAGAAAAAGAAATGAATTTCTTTCTAACTCTTCATTGGGTTTCTCTTCTTTTTTTTTTGGTCTCGTTTGTTCTTCTTTCCCGTTTCCATTAAGATGAGTTCATCTTGCACGAAGAAAAAAAAAAAAGTCCGTATATATAGACATCACAACTGTTCAATTATATAGACGTATGTCACCGGTAATGTGACAAGAAACGGTCACATTGTCAACGTCTAGCAAGAGTGGAAAAAGAAGCAAAAAAAAAGAAAAAGAAAAAAGAGCATATGATTCATGGACTATTCTAGTTTTTTTTTTCTTCTTCGCATTACTAAAAGTAAGAACAAAAATAAGGAAAACTAGTTTTTTTTATATTCCATTAGTCTTTTTATAGTTATTCGTCATTTCTTACTTAGGCAAAAAAAAAACATAAAAGCTTTAGTAAATTAATACTAAAGAATTTCCATTTCAAAATGTTTACCGGCATTAAAATTATTTATAATATTGAATGGACCACGAATAGATACATACATAATAAAAATAATAAATATAAAAGTTATACTCCATATATAATTACATATATATTTAATAATTGAACGAATTTTATCGGAAATATTTGAATTAACTGAAAATAAATAAAAAAACAAAAAAGAAAAAATTTGACTTTTTTACTAAAAAATTTCTTTATTTTTTCAATACCTGTTTCATCATCATAATCACTATCATCATCAATTACATTTCGAGGATGGAACATGGAATAATTACGTTAAATATCAAATATATAAATAAATAATAACAAGAAACATTTATAATGAAATCTAAAAATAGAAAATGAACTTTTTTATTTAAAAAAAAAATATATTTCCTATTTATTAGATTATAAATGTGCAAGAAAGTCTTTGATGTGTAAATTAGAGTCTAAATTTGTATTTGAAACTAAACTTTGATTTAATAATGGAGTTAAATCAATGTTTTTATTTTCGAAGAAAGACAATTTTCTCACAGTTGATTTTCAAATTCACTTCTTGACATGATCTGAAGAATAGATAACAAAATATGAAAATTAAAATACTTATAACCCTTTTCTATTGTGCAAACATTAAAAGATAACTATTGATAAGATCCTTTTTTTTCTCACAATATTGACTAATTTTGAATCAGCATGACGTTCTGAGTACTTTTCCGTTAGAATTTACTGAATTACCCATGATCCGATGTAGAATTTCATACTATTTCTAAATATAAGGTTATAATTCCAATATAAGGGAAATTCGATCGAGAAAAAAAATCTGTTTTACCATAGGATGATAGTGAAGGGCTATGTCCAGTTTATGTTTTCAGCTGATCTAGCAAGGTCATTAAGTGTAAAGTATACAGATCGTGTATCCCGATCAGAATTATGAAAAACAAAATGATTCAAAGCAGATGCTCGAATAGTTCTAGAGTCAAATTCTAGGGAAAAACATGTTTTCAAAGCACTTTGATCAAATCTTAAACGATAATGATATATGTGAGACATATATAGTTCGTGCGAATTTGTCTAATCCTATTCGAGTATGAAATTAAAGCAAGAGAAAAATTTGTCGATTAGATCTTTTGAGAAATAAGCCGATAAAATCTTATAGTTTCTGAAGTTTTCGATATTGATGTCATGTTTATCATATCTTAAAAGTCATCTCTACATATATTTTTCACTCAACTTGATTGGTGATTTCATATACAACCTGTATATTCTACACTTAATGACCTTGATAGATCAACTGATAACAACAACTGAACACGACCGTACACTAGCACTTTACAATAAAATAAGTTTTTTTTTTCCTCGATCAAATTTCCATTGTGTTTGAATTGTAACCTAATAATCAAGAAATCAGTATTAGATTCTAGATTGGATGATGTATGACTCAATAAATTTAAAAAAAGAAACTTTTCCATGATGCTCGAGTCTCTTACACGTGCATAAAAAAAAAAAAGATAAAATGAAAAATGAAAAAACGAAAGTTGTTTTTCGACAGAAAAAGAAAGCACTTCAATTTTACTCAAAATAGGTCATTCTTTTTTTTTTTTGACAAATTTCGTAGGCGATAAAAGTAGTCTTTATCGATACTAGTCGTTTTACACTCACTCTCATTGTTGAAAAAAAAATATGTTTGTTGTTGTTGTTGTTTGATGAATTATTAATGAAAATATTTTAGAAAAATTATGAATTTTTGGTTTAATAATTGATACTTTTCATGATCTTTGTCATAGAGACTCATGAATAACTGTAATAACTTTATACATATAATCAAGTAAAAGTTTATAAAGCCAGTATAGATTTTTAAAAAAAATATTTGCTTAAGATCAAATTTCTTTTTACTTGTAAGCTATGTTTTATTTTAATCGGAATAAAGAAATATGTTTTTTTTTCTTTTATATTCACATTCAATTTATTGTTTGATTCTAACATTTGTATCTTTATATCGAAAATATAAAATATCTTTATTTTGTCAATTAAATATATAAATGATAGTTTCTTTTTATTTGAAATTTTCTAAATGATCCACTATTCGTACAATGTCATATATATATGACTTACTCATTTGTTTTGCTTTGATTAAAAAAAAAAAAGTAAAAGAAGAATAAAATCATCAGATGATGAAATTCACATCTATAATCATAAAAAAAAATAAGATAATTATTAAAATTAAATTTTTTTGTTTTTGTTTTTTGAAATATGTTTTGTAAGAAAATAATTCTCTTCATTAATTTGTATTGTTTCTACATAGAAATTCATGATTAGCAATAAACAAAAATTTGTACTATCTCATTTTGTATATTTAAAATTAACTATCAAAAATTTCATTAGCCAATTTTAGATTATGATTTTTAGTTTAGACTGAAATGGAAAATTAACTGAGATTTACTTTTCAAACTCTTGATATTTTTGAAGAATTTTATGTACAATATGCTAACTCATATATATCAGTGTCCATTCGTTTTTTTTTAAATTTCTTTCTCAAACTCATAGAATAAAAAATATTAAACAAAGAGAAAGAGAGAAAAAAATAATTTAATGACTGTCCCTGCAGTTGATATTTTTTTTTTCTCGTTTTAAACAACAATAAACAACAACAATAATAGCCAAATAAAAAACAGATGGCTACAGTAATACAGTTATAACAGTAAAGATGATTTTCAATCAAATCAAACACATACCTACGTGTGTTGATAGACTGAAATAACATAAACAATAACAATGAAAAAAAAACATAGAAAATCAGACAAAACAAACAAACAAACAAGAAAAAAAGAAGAAAATCATTTTTTTCTTTTTTCTTTTCGTATAAACCGTTAGCTGTAGCTACTGTTATGTTGTTTATTATCACAAAAAAATTGACCTACACACATACTCATACATTCACTATGGAAGTAATCGAGGTAGTAGAAATGTTGTCGTTGTTGTTGTTGTTGTTGTGACTGGTTCTTGTTTAATATAGCAATATTGATGTTGTTGTTGTTGTTGTTGTTGTTGCCGTTGTTGTAAAGCAGCAAATGTAAGTAATTCAATTGTTGTTGTAGTATTTGTTGATGTTAATGGTGCAGTTGTGTTACAACCAAGAATTTTTAATGTTGTCGAACAACTATTTTCATATTCATCCATTGCCGTTGTCATTGTACATGATGGTGATGACAAAGATGGAGTTGAATAACAATAAATTGGTGAATCATCATCCGTATTTGTTGGTTCACGTTTTATTAATTGTTCGATTAATGCATCTAATAGACAAAAAAAAAAAAACAATATTTTTTAGTGTATAAAGAGCGTAAATTTATCACTCTATCAGATTTCACTTTTGCATATTATTTTTATTTTTGTAAACTCATTATAAAAATTGACCTAGTTTTTCATATTCTACATAATGACTTAATGGTTGCGCCTATCCTTTAGTTTCGGTTGGGTCATACAGGTGCAATGTCGCACCTGTCCAACCTTGAGTAAATTAATTGATAACTATGATCATTATGTCATTTTGTAGAACAGGAAACGGTACGTTGATATACAGTTATAGTTTTTATATTAAATTTATAACACCATAAAAAATTATGATTACCATAGTTATCACCTAAGAATTTTATTTTATTTTTTATTTTTTTTGCTTTCATCAAACAAATAAATAAACAGAATTTCATATTCTATCTTTCTAATCTATTGAAAATGAAATCTAAGATAATAGTAAATTTTTACCATTTAATGTTGCTTGTCGTAATACATTACAGGCAACGATTTGTGCAGCTGCTTGTAATCCTGTTGCTGTTATTTGTTGTTGATGTAATGGTGGTGATGGGTGACAATTATTGTTATTTGTTGATGTTGTTTCAAAACTTAATGTTGTTGATGTTTGTTGTTTTGATATAGGTTCTTTTGATATAAATGTACCATTACGAAATAGTATAACTTCACGTGGTATTGATTTTATACGACGACGTGTTGTTGAACGTGTTCTTGTTGATGAAGATGTTTTTAATAGATCTGTATCATTACTACTTGTTGAACTTAAACCTAATGTAGTTGTTTTAGAATCTATTCGTGTTGCATCTTCAGCAATTATAACAACACTAGCTTTGGGTTCTAAAGCAAAGAGATACAAAAAGAAATTTTGTTATTTTTTTTGTCGAGTTATAAAAAAAATCTATTTTACCTGCTCCTGTAGAATTTAATCGTCGTTTAGCAGCTGCACTATTTCTAGATGTTCTAAGAAACAATCATATTGAATTTGTTTGAAACAAAAATAAAATAAAATCTTACGCTCGTGATGTAACTCGACCACCCCGTTTGAATTTTTTTCCTTTTAATACTCGTGCTGGTACAATAGGTAATGATGATTGAATGGGTACTGATGGAATTGGTGATGATGTTGTTGCTGAAAACAAAAGAAAAAAAAAGATAAGAACTATTTATAATAATTCAATAATAGAAAAAAAATGAACAACGGTATGAGATTTTCATCCAAATTTTAGAAAATTATACAATATATGTACTCAAAGTTTACATTTATCTTAAGAAAATATATATATATATATAAAGATATTTACTTACTTGTAAATGTATGACCAATTGTTTTTCCATTATTATTTGATGTAACAAGTGGATGAAATTGTAATTCATTTCCACTAACATATATTGTTGTTGGTATTTCAGTTGGCTCAATTTTTGCTTGATGTATTACACGAACAGTTGTTGTTGATGTTGTTGATGATGATGGTGGTAATTGTTGTTCAAATGTTTGTTGATTTAAAAAGTCAATTAAATCATTCTTTTGTATTGTTGATTGTGATTGAGAATAATTATTTAATTTTAATTTATCTTGTGTTTCTTCTTTTATATCAATATCATTAAAATTAAGAAAATTTTGTTGTATATCCTGTTCAAGTAATTGATCAAATAATAATGGTTTCATCCAATCATCAACATCATCATTAGAATTTGTTGAATTTAATACATCCAAAAAATCATCATTTAAATGAAGTAATGGTGAAAATGAATCGAACATTGATGTTGGTGGTGATACTGATAATGAACTAAATAATGTTGAATTATGTGATGGAGCAAAATCAATTTCCATTTTTACGCAACCGATGAATCACCGGGGATGGGGAAATCTAAAAAGAAAAAAAAGAAAAATCGATTAGAAAATTTATTTAAAATTATTGTAACTACAAGGTTTTTTATCAAGGCAAATCTACTGATCGTTTATCAACTAGACTTGAGTATGATGCCCTCATTTGCATAAAAACATACATATATATATATATATATATGCATAAAAGTGTATATACCAAGTACGAACATTGATCCTTGCGAAAGAACAAGGAAGGAGAAAAAAAGAAAAAGAGAAAAAACGATAAATTACTATCGGTTGATAGCAACCATTATTATGAATAATACAACCTCTAAAAAAAGCAAAACAGATATGATTCATCGGCAAAATAGAGATTGTTGCTTAGTAACAGAATTTAAAGTTTTTCTAATGGTGAATATGAAGGACATATGTTTGTTTCTTGAAATCGATAAATTAAATACAATATGGATACATCATCTGCTACAGCTGCTGTTCGAATTTTACCAAATAATAAAGTTTATCGACAATTATTTGATGCACAAGTAAAAATTCATACAAAAATATTTTTTGTTTTTGTGTGTTTTAGAAAAGGAAATTAAAATTTAGGAAAATTTACAAATTTCAGTTGTTTTTTTCCGATAGGATAATTTTTAAATATTCCTGAACATGTTCATATTTTAGTTTTTTTCTATAGGAAAAATTACAATATCTTTTATGTCCAATTGAAGATTAGAACAAAATAAATGCTTGCGTGCATTACTTATAAATGTTTAGTTTAATCTTCGTATTTTTCCAAATATAAAAATAATAAAGTTTATACTATGTGTTCAGGAAGATTAAAAATTTTTCTTAATTTTAATTTCTCCTACGACATTTATATAGCGTAGTTTCCAAAATTATTCGACTAGGTTTATTTTTTCATTATCGTCAATGTTACTAACAATCCAAATATTTATTTGTTTAGAGAATCTTATTTCGAATAGAAATTATCAAAATTGAAAATGATTGCTGATTTTCCAAGGATAAGATCTCTGAAAAACTGAATACCAAGTGTTTTATCTCTTGGAATTCTATTTGAATTTGTCAGAATAATAGAGAAAGCAATTCTTGCTCTATCATTCTGGATAATTCAAATAGAATTTTAAGAAGTTAAAAAAAAAAAAACTTGTTGTTCAGTTTTTTGGAGATCATCTTTGAAAATAAAATTCTTTACACATATCATTATTTAAATTCTTATTAGTATTGACAGTAATGAAAAAATAAACCCAGTTGAATAATTTTGGAAATCATTGTATATGTTTAATTTTAATAGGTACAATTAAGTGACACTTATAATCGAGTACGAGATAATCAACTTGCTAAGCCTGTTAGCATTGCTGCACATCCAGATGCTACACCACTTATACGAAATATTAGACCACATGGTAATTTTTTCAATTTATATTTTACTCAAACATTTATGTACTAGAGTTGTGTGTAAGTCGTACACATAAACGAATTTTATACATAGAGTTAAGCTTAAATTTTAATCTATTTCTTCGAAACGATCTATGTTTCGATAGATATGAATGATTGATGAGCAATAGAACCATGTTCTTAAACTCTCATCTAACGTGCTAGATAGATATATTTCATCTTACTTGATTTGCTCTCATCAAAGTCATGGATTCTAGGCTGAATGAACTCTATTTTCCATGTATTACATAATCATTGACTGATCTGCAATAAATAAAGTATATACAAAGATTCTATTGAAAATTATTATAGTGAGATTTCCCATCTTGAAAGAATAAGATAACTTTCCAAGAAGTAATATTTTATCAAAAGGTTATTTTCGTTTCAAAGATTAAAACTGAAAGAAAATGTTTCTTGAAAATGCACAAAAAAACCTTGTCAGCACAGTCACTTTGAGGCTAATATGTGGAATTTACATGTGTTCTTTAGTTTCCTTATACTAATACAAAATATGTTAAGCGAAAATTTTCTATCTGACTTTTGTTGTTTAGCAAGAGGAGAATCGATTGGAAATGAAACGATCTATTTTATTTATATCTGCATTTCTAATAGATTTTTTTACTATCGCTCTATTTTTATATTTGCCTTGTTGTTTTTCATTTTCGTAATTATTATTATTCTAATCATTGATTTAACTGGCAAAGAAGTCTGTTGTACGTATCCATTATGCCTACAAGAGGTTTTAAGGTACTATTCTATATCTCGATAAGTTCAAAGCCACTGATATTGATTATTCTCGAAAATTATAAATTGATGAGTTCACCCTTTTAATGTTGGTCATATGACGTCTGTAGCAAATCAATGCATGACTACTCATTATACCTAACATCTTGAATATAAATATTTATCTGCACAAAAATCAAAAATTGTACTATTTAGAATATTCGAAGTTTTGGTAATACTGTTCACCACTTTTTTCTGTTACTAAGAAATTCGGGGAAGGAAGGAAGAATATTCATGCCTGGCGGTATAGGGTGATGCCAAGCGGCAGACTCATTAGCTCAATATCTTTCCTACAACTAACACTAATTGTGGCTCTTGATAGAAAGTCAGCCTGATGCATGATTCTTGTGTACAATCACTTAAGCTTCCTGTACACATTGATCGTTCACGAGAGCCGTCATTTTACAGCTGATGGTGCCGATGTTTGAACACAGTATCTACTGGATACATGACGATCAAAACTCAGGGAAAGGAGTCTGATACCTGTTGTCCTCTGTTACTATGAAAACGTACTTAATCATCGTAGGTGGTGGAATCACAAGACTTAGTTAAGCTTCAGCCTATCCTCTATATTCAGGTATCGTCGTTCAGGATAGGCTCACAAATTTATTTCTCGTTCCATTAGATTGATAAATTTTTGCAATACATCTAAATTGTCTACGAACTGTCTTACATTTGAATGGTAGAGATACATTCGCTCGTTTCCTCCTCCCTATTCTTAACTTCTCGGAGAGAATCTCATAAAGATTATTGAGCCTATCCTAGATTCAAAATATTCCGCCACCTATGCTAATGATCATTGACCTTTCTCGCTCCCCATTGTTATGAAGGGAGAGTCACAAAAGTTCGACTTGAAAAATGTAAACGTCATTTCTCACAAAATCAAATCTTATTTCTATAATGTACAAGTTTAACTTTCATCTAAATGTATTCCAAAAATTTTAAAAGAACCTAACATTAATTAATATTTAATCTAGAATATCAAAAACAACAATGGCTATCGAGTTTACCATTCGAAAATGATCCAACCATCAATCCAATAGCAATATTGTAAGATAAATTTTCTTTTTTCTTTTTTTTTATCTAAAATTGAAATCTAGTTTTCGTGATGAAAAAAAACGACGTCAAAATCAAGAAGAAGAAGAACTTGAAAAATTGAAACAAGAAGTTTTTAATTTACCTGATAATATCAAACAGGGTTTGTTTTACATTTTTTTTTTCTTTCTAACAAAAAGAAAAGAAAAAAAAAAACTAATTATGATTTTCTTTTTTTAAATAGAAAAAATTGAAAATGATGAAAACAATGTGGCTAATGTTACTGAAAGATTAGCAGCTACTCGACAAATTAAATTTAATCAATTATGGAATGAATTATTAGATAAAATATCAGAATTAAATCAAGTATTTTAATTCATAGAAAAAAGAATTAATTATTTATTTGTTTTTTTGTAGAACTTAATAAACGAATTAGAAGAAATAACTCGAGAATGTAATGCCTTTTATGAAAATGGTGATAATGGTAAAGAATTTTAATTTAAAAAGAAAATTATTTCAACATTTTATTCTAGAAATTGATGATCATCTACAAACAATGATTTATCAAAAAGTATGTTTCATCTATTTAGAAAAAAACCTACAGATTGACAAGGGAGAGTTACAGTTCAAGTAGTTCCCTCATTAGTTAAATCCAACCTTTTTAGAATTAGGATAATCTATTATATGATAAAGTTAAAATGTTTAATGTATTGGTCATTTAGGTAATTACAAATTTAACAATTCAATCATTTGATAGTGCATTTGAACATTTTGATAATCTTCTTCCACCACGTCTTGCTAAAATTCAAGATTATTGTCAAACAATTGAAGGACTTGAAATGGAACGAATTCGTAAAGTTTGTTTTTTTATGAAAAATATTTCTTTTTTTTTTCTTACATTAGAATATATATCTAGATTCGTGATTTATTTAAATATTATTCTGAACGTCTTTATAAAACTCATCATTTATCTGATGAAGATACAGCTTCTCAATTAGAAAAACAAGCAAATGTAAATATTTTCAAATAATTCAATACTTTAAAACAATTTCTCTTCTTTTTTTTTCTATAGGAATTAAATATACAAATAATTGAAAATCGTAAAATATATACGGAACTTGAAGCAAGATTATTAACAGGTGAAACTGATCGAATTCATCGTTATCGAGCTGAACTTATTGACCATCAAAATAAATGGAGAGATGCTACGTGGATTATTTACAAACAGACTTGGATGTAAGATATTGATTCATTTATTATTTCTAATAGATAGGCGTTATAAATAATGAATTAGATATTTTTTTCAGGATTTCTTCAGAAACTCAATTCGGTACTAGCATAGGAAATATAGGATGAAGGTATGGTCTTGTGCAATATCTCCTGTGTTGGTATTTAATTGAGTTTTCGGGGATGTCCGTAGGAGACATCATATGGAATAATGGTATCCTTCATATTTTCTATTTATTTTGTTCGGACTTGCAGATAGAAAGACTGTGCCTATGAAGGAACGTTTCTAAGTGTCAAATTGTTTTTGAGTCGAGACTGTGAACATCATGTATTCGGGCTAATAGTTTATTACTGCCGACATACAGTAGTTTTTCTTGCAGAATGTCGAAGCTCACCTCAAGAAAACTGAGTTTTGAATTTCGACTTGAAACTTTGCACAGAGATAGACCTTAACAATAATACCTTATTATGAAAGTTTCAGATTTTTAGATTACGCCTGTTCTGAAATAAGAACATTGGAATTTGTTGTTGTTGTATATGATGAGCAACGTGAAAAACATGTTTTTACCATAGCTGTATTTTAGAGTAGAAGCGATCAAAACATTTGCAACTTTTATAATACACTGTTCGTATTAGCTCGTGTCTTTATGCAAAGCTTCAAGTCGAAATTCGAAAATCAGTTTTCCTGAGATAACCTCCGGTATTTTGCAAAAAATACAGTACCTCAACAGTAATAAGTTATTAATCCGGACTTTTTTCAGAATATTCATAGCTAATTAGAACCTAGGTGATTTACACAGTCGTGGCTCAAAACTGATTTGACACTTGGTAAAAAATTTTCCCTCATTAGCCTGAAAAGATTCATTATATGATAATGTTCTTTGGAACTGTCCGTGATTGCATTTCATGGCAAAGACCAATGTCTATTATCATAATAAATTTTCTATACCATGTCATGGCAACTCAAAAAAAGAAATAGCAAAGTACCGAAAATTGTTTGAGAAATATTCTCAAGAAATCGATACATGTCGGAGGACCTCAGTGCTCTTTGATTTTCTCGACAACTTTGAATATTAAATCTAATGTTCTGTTGAGATTTTATAGAGAATTGAACAACGGTTCGTTTGAAATCAAATTTAGTTTTCTGTCTGCCAATGTAGAGATAAGATAAGACGAAAATACGCGTGGCACACCCATTAGCTTGACTTCAAGGAAAAAAAAAATGTTCTTGGAATCTTTACAAACTTTTTATTATTAATTAACAGTTTTAATGGTTCTTTTTTTGTTTTTAGACAGAACGTTATAATTTTATAAAAACCGATAGTTTAAAGTGTTAACTTATTCGTTCGGTTTTTCTAATGAATAGACATTTTATATAATAAAGTATATAGAATCGACGTTTGAAAAATGTAACTTGCGACGATCGTGGATCCTTATCTTTCATAAGTCATATAATCTCATGTTTTAGTTGGATATCAATCTCAAAAGATGAAGAACAATCGAAAAGAATTTCTATTTATAGTTTGCCTGTACTGAGATCTAATGTCATCTGTAATGAGAATAATAATGAAAAACGTACTAATTCTGTCTCAGTACAGAAGAACCATCGAATGGAAGGTTTTTTAATACACAAAAATCTACACACAACAAAAATATGAAGTCAAACATTATCTAATAAGTAAAAATATCCTTTCATAAGCAAAAAGAAAAAATTGATAATTTTCGTAAAATCCTATTTTTACTGAAATAATATCTGAAAAATACTAAAAGTTAATTCTTATAATGAATTTTATTGAACATTAAAAATTTTTCTTCCATTTATCATGATTACTTGTTTTTTTTTAGTTCTAAATTATCTCAATGTAAAGCAAAATTACAACCAACAATTTCATCAACATGTGAACCAATTGGATTAAATATTGCTGAACAAACACGTCATTTTGTTGAACATATTAATATGTTAAAGTAAAAATAATTTTTTATTTGTATTTTCAAATAATCGCTTCTTTTTTTTTAATTTATTTTAATAGTACATTTATTCCACCTATATCAACAAAAGAAAATGCTGAAAAATGGCATAAACAAGCTTATGATATAGTAAATACTATAGTTAATCAACGACAAGAACTTATACATCAAATGATAGAAATAGTAGAAAATGAAATTGATATATTAGAAAAAGAATCTCGAACAATTCAAGTAAAAATTAACAAAAAGAAAAAAAAGAAATTCAATAAATATTTTTGAAATTTCATTTTATTCATATAGGATAAAGTACTTCAAACTAAAGTATATAATACTGAACAAATACAAATGGTATTCGAACGAGATATTAAAACATTATTTGAAGAACGAAAACAATTTTTACAAGAATCAGTAATTGATCAAGCTGAAGTATGACAATTTTTGATCAGAAAAAAGAAACGCGTAGAATAACTCATTGATTTTTGTGAAAGGCGATGTAAAAGGAGTGTTGAAGTTGGATTTTCAGGGTGTGACTGATATTGATATTGCATTTCTGAAGAATTAAGTAAAAGAATGGTACGTCTCATAATAGATAAAATCAAATAATCTCCCTATGATTAACAAGAGCAGCTACTAGATCCCGTCAGGTGCGTCTCGGATCCGAGTCTGAGATTTTTTCATTAACCGAATCCGATGAGCTCTAGTATCTACATCGTGTTTCACATTTTAAGTCCGCAGGGCATGCTCTAATAGTTTTCTTTTTTAACATAAATCAATAACTAAACAGATAATCCAGAGATTTTTCAAAATTTACATCGCTTTACAAAAGACCAACGAAATTCTGTCATAGTTTGACGAGAGTACCCCACCAAGTGATTCAAAATATTTGAAGTGATATTTTGTTCATAGGTAGGATCTGGTGAGACTAGAAAAAGTCCAAAAGAGTAAGTCTCCATAAGCCTTCCTTCTGGAGCTATGACCGATTTACTGGATATTCGACCCATGGCAAGGTGTTTAGAAAAAATCGAACGACGAAATTTTGCTCATATGTAGGTTCCATGGTCCTTAGTATGTGGTAAAAGTTTCAACGAAAATGACTCTTTCTTTTTCGAGATAATGAATTGAAAAGAAGTGTTCCCATTTCACAGAGAACTCAGTAAAAACGATTTTTCTTATATAATCATTATCTCAAGAAAGAAAAATACATTTTTGTTGAAACTTTTAGCGCATACTAAGAACCATGGGACCGCCATATGGGCAAAATTTTGTCATTAGATGTTTTCTAAATACCTTGCCATGAGCCGAAAATCCAGTAAACCAATCATAGCTCCCGAAGGAAGGCCTATGGGGGACTTATCCTTTTGGGCTTTTTTCTAGTTTCACCAGGTCCCACCTATAGACAAAATATCACTTCAAAAGTTTTTAATCACTTGATGGGGTTCCCTTGTGAGTTTAATAGTCTCTCCGAAGATGCGCGATACCTTCTGCTCTTAATACACCCTACACATTTTTTTGGACAATCTTATAATAATCGAGTCATCATCAGTTGTTTCTTTTAGAATATGACCTGCTGATATTAGGCACGGGTTCTACTTAGAAATGTATCGAAACCATTTGGACCATTTTTACCTAAATGCAGAAAAATGCTTTTATCCACTGAATAACACGATACAATATTTTTCTGTCAGTAGCAAATTGAATTAGGAGAATAATAATATACAATGTTAAAAGAAAGATTTCAGTTACAATCTCTTATTAATCTAAACGATTTATTGAATCATCCTTCATTTGCTTGTCAAAGGCAAGCGCATCCGTCTATATTTTCGGTGCGATAGTTCATTGATGAGATAAGTTTGCAATATTCAAATTCTGTTATTAAATTTGATTGCATGTATAGCTTCTACTACATTCTAATTGAATTAATTCTATAATTTATATTTAATTTCTTATAGACAGTATATAAACGATTAACAAATTCCATGTATAAAATAGTTGATCGTTTATTAACATTTATTCAAACACCAGCTGAACAATGGGATGATCATCAACTTCGACTTGAACATGTTACTGCACAATTACTTGATATGATGCATGAATGTCGTCGACCACATGATATTCAAAATGAAGTAAAAAAACAAAAAAAAATTTTGTCTTTTCTTGATCCTAAAACAAAAATAAAAATCTTTTAAAATTTTAAGAAAAAATTAACTAAACTTGATTCAACATTAGATGAAATGCGTAGTGCATCAAATGAAACAACATTAAATCGTCTTTTAACTATGGCTTACGAACAACTTGATACAATTAAAACAAGGTATAAGACTAAAGAACAAAAAAAATCTTCATCAAAATATAAATAATTCTTTTTTTTAAGTTATGCTCAATTTTATGATATGGAACATTCAATTGTAAATAAATATTCTGATATGATTGCTCAAGAAGTTAATCGATATAAAATAAAAATGCTTGATTATTTTCATGCACGAGAAAAACCTATAACTAATAATAATGAACCTAATATATCATCAAATATTAATCGACAATTTTATACAACATCATTAGCACAAATAATCTATGAAATCGAAGATATTACAAGTGATGAATCAGATTTTACACAACAAGTTAGTACAGCTGTTGATGATGATGATGAACCATCAATAGAACGAAGTAGTAATGATGAACATAGTCATCTTGGAAGTGCATCATATAATCATGATCAAACACAAACACAAACATTTATTACTGAAGATACATCATCATTAATGGAAACAGATAGTATTCCATTTTATAAATCATTTCAAATACCATCAAATCTTGTTCGATCAATTATGTCGAAGTAAAAAAGAAAAATTGTTTTGTTTTTATTTTTAAAAAAAATTAATTTGTTTTTTTTTTATTATTTCTATCAGTTTATGTCGAGCTTTTCTTGATTATTATGATCAATGGAAAGAAGAAACAATACAAAGAGCTGAAGCTGTTATGTTTTCAAAACATGATGAACTTGATAAAGAAATGGATTTTCAAATGCATTTACATGAACCAAGACGAATACGTATTGAAACAGATATTCATAATGTTCGAGCAGGTAAATCGTATATATATATTTATCAACAATTAAATGAAAAAAATATCGAAATTGAAACAAATTAGAAAGAATAATGATGAATCGGTTTGGCGATGAATTTTTTCTTATTAGGCAGATTCTATCGAGATTGAAGAAAGCCTTATAGAATTTATGCTTAGGAATTATTCTTATTGAGTTTTAGATATTTTAATGAATTTTTTTCGACAAAATATCGTGATCCCTCTGAAGGTGTTTTGATTCTTGAGATATCAATATAAGGGCAAAGGTTAGTTTTTTTCACATATCAGAATTTTATCCGAGAATAGAAAAAACTAGAAGGTCAAATACTTTTACAATGAACTAATTCCATTAAAAACTTTATGCATGAAAAGTCGATTATCAAAGGTATCCTGTCGCCGAACTCCTTGAAATGGCTATAATTCAAATAGAAAGATGTATGATTATAAATCCTTTTAGGCTTCTCAATTGAGCCTACCAAATGAGGTAAGATGTATCTCAAAAGCTATTTATCACTTGGCAAGATTTTCTCATAAGAAATCTATTCGATATATTTTTCGAGATCTTAGTATTAGAGATGTGTAGGATAAGCCTTTTTTCGTACTTTTTACTCTGAAAGAGAAAAATTTTCTAAAACCTAACCTACTTTGCACATCTCTATTTACGAGGGAACTACCCCGATTATGACCTGCTGTTTGAGCTTATGTTGGACCCTCAAGGAGATCTCAATAAGACCAGAAAAATCAACTTTTGGAGTTGTGTGATGGCCGTTTTATTGAATTTTTGGACTCACGACTTTTAAGTATTTACTGGAAAATCAAATAACGGAGTTTCGATATATAGGTATATGTAATGACCTTTAGAATATCCCAGAAGTTTTATCCGAAAAGACAATTTCTTTGCATGACATATTGAATTTCCAAGTAAGATGTCTGTGATAAACGACTATTCTTTTCGCATAAAACTTCCAGAATATTCTAAAGGTCATTATACCTATCTATGAATAAAATTTCAAGTCTAGTAAATATCTGAACATGGCTCGAAATTTCAGTAAAATGGCCATAACTCGACTCCAAAGGCCTATGTACACGAACGCTTTTAGACTTTTTCTACTCTTATCGAGATCTTCATATGAGCTCAAAAAAAAAACAAATTATTAAATTTCTTTTTTTCTTTCTCTTAAAAAAAAATCTATTAGCTGAACTTGTTTTACATGATGAACGAGTTGAACGTCATATTCGTGGTGTACAAGAAACATTAGAACAAACTGATGCTGATTATCGTCGAATGTTAAATGAATTTTCCAAATCTATACTTACATATAAAGATGATATATTTGGTTTAGAACAAGTTTTTGTTAATGCAACAACAAGTGGTCGTCTTTTATCATTACAAGATCGTTTAACAAAAAAACGTGATACATTTATGGAAAATATTCGAATATCATTAAGAAATTTTCGTAAACGTTTTGATGATTCTATGCAATATTTACGACAAGCAAATGTTAAATTTCGAAAATCATTTAAGTATGATTTTTGTTAAATAAAATTAATTTTGAAAATTTTTCTTCTTTTTTTTTCTTTTGTCCGTGTAGAATGTTTTCTGATGGTGGAAATTTTAGTCGTGATGAAATTGAAATTTATAGAAAAAAACTTGAAAAAACTGCTGGTCAAATAGATAAAGCTGAAACAGCTATATTAAAAGAAATGGAAAAATTAGAAAAAAAACAACTTGAAGAAGCAACTAAAATAATGAATCAATTTCAAGAACGGTAAGAAAAAAAATCGATAAATTTTTTTTTTAAAATAATTTATTTTTTTCTTTTATTTAGTTTTAAAAATCATATGACAGATTTACAATTTATTGAAATTTCAAATCGATGGATAAGTGAAACACAAGTTAAAGTAAAAAGTGAAGTTGCTGCTAATAATCAACAATCAACTACATTTAAAAAACTTGTTTTATCGTATAGAAATCAAATTGATTCAATTTTAAATCCTAATCTTGATAAACAAGTAAGAATGAAAAATAAAAAGAAAAAGGAAAATATTCCTTTTTTTTTTAATTTAAATAGCCATCAACATTACGTGAAGTTCGTGAAATTTTTCAACAAATTATTTTAACAAGTTATGAACGAGCTTTATATTTAAAATGTCTTAATAATGAATTAATTATACCAGCTTCACTTGTAACAACACTTAAAAATAAAGGATTACTTTCAGAAGGTATTTTTAAAAGAAATTTTATATAAAATTAATTTTTTTTTTGGGGGGGGGGGATAATTTAGAAGAATTAGTTAATGATCTAATAAATGTTTCAAATGTTGATGAAACAACTATATCTCGACGACCATCAAGAACAAGTGCTAGTGCTACAAGCAATATTGATGAAGTTAAATCAGTTAAATTTGCTTCAACATCATCATCTGGACTGACATCATTATCTAGAAATAAAACAGGTTCAGCTTCATTAATTGGTCTTACAGGTGGACATGCAGAAGATATAAATACAATTTCAACTATTCGAACTCTTCTACAGTATGTCATACGGTTCAAAATAAAAATTACATAAGTGTAAATTTCTTTTTTCTATAGCAAAAATGGACAACAAGAATCAGATGAAATTGTTGAACCGGGTATACCCGCTGCTTTAGGTTTGTATTTAATAGTTGACAATCTTCTTTGTCAAAGAATTATTTTTTTTTTTTACTTGATTATTAAAAGTCAAA
Organism: Rotaria sordida; assembly: GCA_905250125.1. Taxonomy (NCBI): domain Eukaryota; kingdom Metazoa; phylum Rotifera; class Eurotatoria; order Philodinida; family Philodinidae; genus Rotaria; species Rotaria sordida. The sequence goes on from CAJNOL010000816.1 coordinate 92,536, forward strand.
AGTCAATATCTTAATCTTTTTAGGTATAACTACACGTTCAATAGCATCTGCTTCATCAACACGTTCATCACAAACAAAAAGATCAAGTGCAGATGTAAAAAAAAGGAGTTCATCTCATAAAGTGTAATTGTTTTTGTTTTTAGTTTTTTTTTGATTATGAAAATTTATACTAATACAATTTTCTTAGACCAGTAGCTGAAGAAACAACACCACCTGTTAGACGTGATCGACCAAGTCGAGCTAAAACACGTGATGAAATCTATGCACTCTATTGTACTTTTGGTGAAAAACAACATTCAGGTCAAGATTTTCTATCGAAAATATTAAATATTTTACGTGAAGCAACTGAAGGTTTACTTACTCATGCTGAGGTAAATAAATAAATATTTAATAAAGAATCTTGCCGGATTTGATAATTAATCTTGAGCCACGATACCATATATGTAGTTTTGTAAAGCAATTTGCAACACATTGAATAGTATATAAGAAATGAAATTTTGACGTGCTGAGAGTTCTTATACTGGTTATTAATCCTTAAGAAATATATCGTTGGCACTTATAAATATTATGATCCGTAAGATAAATTTATGTCAATTTTGTTTCTAAACTCAATGCAATACAGTTGTAGATGCCTCTTCGATTTTCTATAATTAATAGATTTCATCATTGCTTTCTTCATACTTAAACATCATCATTTTCCTTAGGTCTAAGTTATTTCTTGATGATTGAATATCCCAGTATATTCAACTCTGTGCCATAGAACAAATGAAACTTTCGGAAAAATTGCACACTATAGAGCTCTATATTTTTTATAGATAGCATCTTACGAAACAGCAGTAGAGAGCTGTGAGTCCACGTTTTTGTGGACCCGGCCGAGTTTGGGTCTGGAACGACTCGTAGCTCTCTAAACAGCAGAGACTCCGTGTCAACTTATAAGATTGTCTTCTAGAATAGCCTATTTTCATATATGAACAGGTTGATATATTGACGATATTTGAACAATATTCAATGGTCTTATTAAAAATCTATATGTATCCATAACCAGCACAACATACGTGATGATCTGATATAAATAATTCCTTTGTAAATGGAAAAATACTTTTTAACCTCCGAATCCCTGGACAAGAGTATCGATATATCACAAAATTAATGTTTTGAAATAGACATGAGATGTTTATAGATTCTTCTAGAGTTTCATACATAAATGAAATCTGGATACTCGGAACAAAAATTTAAAAAAGAAATAATAAAAATAACAGATCTCCTTCTTGTAATCCTATACTCATACTTCTCCCTCCAGGGATCTGGAGATGAAAAAAGTGTTTTTCCATTCATAAACGAGTTATTTATATTAGTTCATTAGGGATAGTTGGACGACTATGGAAGATACATAAAAATTGAAATTGACAACAAGTCTTTGTTGTTTCCGAAAAGATGTTATATGTGAAACATAGAGAGCTCGATAATGTGTCATTTTTGAAAAAGTTTCACTTGTTCTGTGGCACAGAGTTAAACACATTGAAATATCGAATAGTCAAAAAATGGTTTAGATCCAAAGGAATATGACCATCTTGAAGTTTGAAGAAGCAATGATGAAAACTATTGATTATAGAAAGTCGAATTGAGTTTACAACTAAAACTCGCATAGTTTATCTTACGGACCATAATATCTATGCGTATCATCTATATATTTCTCAAGGATTATAACCAGTATATCGACTCTCAACACATCAAAATTTGATTCCTTACATATGATTCGATACACCACAAATTGCTCTATAAAACCACATATATGGTATTTTTGTTCAAGGCAAGATCCTTCTATCTTATTTCATTTCTATAGATCTACTATAAAGAAAAAGGTCCTCGTCCTGTTACACGTCCTCAAGCATTACGTGAAAAATTTGATGAATATGTTCAAACCATGATTGAAAAATTAAAAAATTATGAAGAACAATGTCGTGCTTATCATGAACATTCAATCAATGGTATTTTTTTTATTGAGTTTTAATTAAAAAAGAAAAAATTTTTCTATTTTTATAGAATTTCGTGAAATGCTTGAATCAGTTGAACGTACATCATCATTAATGGCTAAAATTGAACTTGATGAACAAATTGAACAAGCAGAAAAAGTTCTTCAGGATATTAAACAACAATTTGATCGAATACTTGATAAAAAATTAAATGAAACTAATGAAGAAAAATCGAAAAATTTTGAACAACTTCGACCAACACTCGGTCATCCATCACGAAAAAATGAATTAGAAGATATTAATAATCAAGAAAAATTACGTCAAGATGAATTTCAAAAAATGATTATTCAATTTCGATCAAATACAATTGTAAATATTTATACATAAGATTAAATTCGGTAAAAACAAAAAAAACAAAATTCTTGGTTTATTTTTTTTTTAGGAAGATATTCAAACAAATGGACAAGCAACAATTGATGCATTAGCAACAAATGCTGAACGTTTATTAATTCTTTTTGATGAAATTTTAACAGCTGATGAAATAACACGAACAAGTATTGCAAAAAATAAAAACAAAATAATGTTTTATTCATATGAATAAAAATAATTATAAATATTTTAGAATTACCTCCTGTAAAACAACCTCTTGACAAATTAATACGACGTCAACAAACAGGACGACCTTTGGAAGATGTTGAACCAACACCTATACTTGAACGAAAACCAGGTCATTGGCCAGGTATGTTCATTAAGTATTCAAAAGATAGCAAATAGGTATATATGAGAAACTTACGTATCAAAAAGACAAATCGCCGTAAAACTAGTCTAGTCTCAGCGTTCCATACATCCTCTAATCACGAGCTATAGCTCATACGAAGTATTTATGTCAATATTTTGAATAGGTTTACCATTACTCGATGATCAATTGAATCGACGACGTGAATCATCTATGGCAGGAAAGAAACGTTCATCAGGTGCAAGTCAACGACAAAAAACATCAGCTTCTATTGTAACACAAAAGACAACATTACCTCAAATGGAAACCATAGCACAACGTAATCAAGCTTATCAGGTTAAACTTTTTTTTTTCTCTAATATTTTTTTGTATAATAAATTTCTTGTATTTATTATAGAGATATAAAGAAGTATTTTCTCAAACATTATCTGATATTGAAAATCGTTGTTCAACAATTATAGCTGAACTTGATCGTTATCGATTACATTGGGTTGCATCCATTGAAAAACTACAACAATTAAGAACATGTTAAAAAAAAAATACTAGTTTTTTTTTGTTTTGTTTTTATTTCAGTAAAATTACAAGCGAGTCTGTTTTGTTCTTTTTCACAAAGTTTAATTATTAAATATTTAATTAAAAAAAAGAAAATGATTCATCATATTACATTATTCATATCAAACAAAGAGAATCGTTAATTTTAGTTGAATAAATAAACATAGTCGTTCGTATTTTAGATAACGTCCGATGCAAAAGTAATGGCACTAAATGTTGGTCTTTGTATTTTTTTTTATAGACAAGGCTCTAGAAAGAAAATTTTTTTAGCAATCGACAAGAAATTTTGTACTCTTTCGAACCATATATAACTTATTTTTACCAGACATTTATAAAGAGAATTGTATGAAAATAAATAGAGACATCCCAAAAATAATTCTGCACTTTTCGTGTATTTCACAATAACGACATGAAATGTCGAGTACTCTATCTCCTCTTTAAACACGTGCTGGAACGATAACTTTTTTATCAGTTGATAGAAAATTTTCTTCTCTTTCGAACAGTGTATGATTTATATTTGTCATACATTCGTAAATGAAATAAGACAAGAAATACTCGCATAATAAATTTCTAATCTTTATATGAACTCCTCAAAAAAATCTTGTAAAACGACAGTTAATTGTAATTAACTATCGTCTGCAAGCAGAGGCGGCGTGAAGAGGTCAAAGCAGGGGGGGGGGAGGGGTATTTTCGAAAAATGGGAGGAAATGTGAAAAACTGTACCGAACTTCAAATGTTGAGGTAGGGTAGGGGAAAGTTTTTATAAGTTGTTCGAAAATCGATGAGCAGAAAAACGAAAATTTTCAAAAACTGGGGAGTACCCACCCCCGCTCGCGCCGCCCCTGTTTATGACAAATGACAGATCAACGACCTGAAACAACGTATACATTTGATCTTAAATTAAATTAAAATATAACAAATAATAGTATACCTCAACGTTATGATCGAATTTTTTTCGTTCACCAACATGAAGAAATAATAAATTTAAACCTATTCATATGGAATTAGAAGGCATTCAACATATTAAAACATTAAATGTTATTTTTCCATCTACTCATTGGACAATTCAAGGTTATATTGATATTCAGAATTAATATAAATCGATTGACAAATTTTTATTGAAATAAATAGATGATTCATTGCAATGATTTTTTTATATTTCAAAACTATATTACTATTTACAAATATGATTTTGACCTTTTCTACTATATGTAGAATATATAGAGTAGGTCTTGCACATGGATTAAAGATATTACTAATGTTAGTATAAATACAAAATAATTTATAAGCACTATGCATCATAAAATCTATAATTCACTACTATTATTGTTTTTCAGTTTCTCTTCATGAATACTATTTTGAACAATAAATAACTCATGAATCAATAATAATTCAACATTCTATTGCAGTTTATATATCAGCTACGGTTTATACTCTAAAAGTACCAGCAAATAAAAAGATCATTTTCTATTGACTATTTGTCTTTAAATACTAATTTTGCCATTTTATTTGATAGTTTTTTTCTTATTACTAACATTAATAACAAAAAATTCTTTTTATTTTGCTCTTGTATATGTTTCTATGTGGAAAATTCAATCTTCTTTGTTCATACAAAGTACTAATATCATGAATGTGATTTAGATTTTCAAAATCAATTTATCTTCATCAACACATTTATTTATAGTTTCTGTCCATTCATTAAGGGGACTTCCTTTAGAAAATTTAATTTTTTGAAGACAAGTCCCGGTTGAAATTCCATCATAGGAAGATGCATCGAAATGTTTTCTTTTCGAATATCTATGGCTTATCGCAAAATGAATTGATTTTGACGAACTTATCGCCTCTAACTTGGCCCTTACTATTATATTTTTCAAGAAATTTTCAAAGTGTTTTTACAAGTTTTTTTTTATGATAATCACTGCGAGACTATTAACAATTAATATTAAGATCACATATAATTCAGGTGTGCTTCACAAAATATTGATTTCTAAAACCGATTTAGTCTTTTTCTTAAAATAAGTTTTTTTGATAGTACCGTTTACGTGGGCAAATCTCTCATGATAACTACTCAATTATAAGAATGGTCGTTTTTTTGTTATATAACAGACAGCTAGAGGTAGGTCGTAATAGAGTCTGATTCTTGAATTTCTCTTTCGCTGAAATAAAAAACTTCGATCTTTGTTTTTCTTCACCAATTTTTGTGAACAAAAAGTTGAGAATTTTTCGAAAAAGTTTTATAAAAACTGAAAGGAGGAACATTAAAAAATCTGGCTCTATTAGTACCTAGCGTTAATGGTACTCTACAATTTAAAACCATCCCGACATGCTCAGTTAGGATCATCACTTTGAAGACCTTGCCCGCATAAAGAGTATTTTAGACCAATGAATTGACTATAACGCGTCATTGTCTTGCAGATTCGAAAAGATATCTTAACCATAAGATATCCTAGCCAAGACTAGTATCCTCTGAGAATCAATGAGGATGATCGTAACATTACACTGTAACAAAATTTTGATTATTGCTATCACGAATCGGTTTAAAGGAAAAGTCTCTATTTTTGATATTTCATTTCTTTTCGGTAAGCAAATTCTCATTAGAAATCGGTTCTGTGCGCCTTACATTTCATAGCAAATAACTTTTCAAAAGAAAAATTCGAAATTGCTTTTTTAGCACGAGATAATTTACAAGAACCTTTTAGATGAACACATTACTAAAAAACTATCTCCAGTTCAATATTGTCCTGCACACAATACTAACGTAGGCAGCCACTCATAAACTGAAAGCATCAAAAATATTTCATGATTTTCGTGAATTTTATATCAAAAGTACGAAAAAAATGGCATTTTCGTTGGTGGAACAGACAAAAAAATTGATGTTTTTCAAATTCCTTGATGAAAAGCAACATTTTAATTAAGTACATGCAGTGAATTTCATTCTTAATTAAAATCATGCAATGAAATTATGAAAATGCCTATTTTAATCGATGAATTTGAAATACAACAATTTTTTTTTGTCCATTTCATCATTTTAATGCCAATCTTTTTATTTTTTAACTCCCTGGGTATAATTAGACTCGATGCCAAAAGCTGTAGCGAGGAATTCCAAATGATATTTATTGAACACAGACTCGTTCTCGATAAGATCGATTATTTCAATCTAACAAAGAAATCGCCGTATCTTTTTTATAAAAGTGTATTAAGGCTACTATGATTAGATCGAAAACTTTCCACAGTCAGAAGTAAGTAAATAATTTTTTTTATCAGAAAAGTTCATCAATTTCTCCGTTGGTTTGAAAAATGAATGTCGTTTTCGTCTTTGATCGAAGAAAAATATCGAATGTTGAATAGGATGAACTGATACATCTTGCTCACTCTGCTCAGAATTGCTTCGAAAATGAGAAATTCTATTTTTCATGAGAACCAAAAAATTTCTGAGGGGCTCAGCTCATCCCAGCTTCCTCTCATGGTTAAGCCACTATTATATGTGAGAGACTAAGTTTTTTTGGTCCTCGTCGTAATTATTTCATTTTTTGCAATTATAGTTACAATCTTGGTTTCGATCTAGACAAAGGTATTTCAGAATATGCACACATGAATTCTACAAAGCTTTCAAGATTGTGGCTCAACAATTTATTGAGTCAACGAATGTCTCACTATATTTAGTCTTCTTTCTTTACTCATGTTATAATGATTGACATCATATATAAAACCATTTGTTCAGAAGCAATAGAACATTTAAGTACAAATTTGGTCTCAGTTTCGATACCAAGTATACTTTCAATTTTGGTTTCAATCTCGGTCTTCCTAATCAGGATTAACATCGATTTCATACATTTCTAGATCCAACCAAACCAATTATGGTCTATGCTTCTTATATTTTCACGCGATGTTTATTTTTTCAGTTTAACCAAATAAAATCAATGGTATTCTTTTATTAAACAATACGTTTGACAATTTCTCAGTAGACTTCTAACGTCTAATTGATATTCTATATCTTATGCTAAACATAATATTATGTATTATGAAAAACAAGCTACATGATAAATGTTGCGATATAAGAAAATGACCAGACGAACGGACCACTGATGAATAATGATAAATGTTAGACCGAATAGAAACTCCCATCAGCCATTCATCGTAGTCGAATATTATAATATGAATGTTTTTGTTTTCATTGTTCTCAAAGACGGAAACGAGCAAAGGTCAGAGATATATAATAGTATGCCGATAAATCGAGAAAAAAGATCAAATCATTATCAAATGGAGAATACATTTATGCACTTAGTGGCGCTAATTTCTGAAATACTTCGATCACTTTTTCAGAGGGATTATTTAGTATCAAATTGTACCTTGACAAAAGACAAATCGTCTCATGAAGTCAGATTATCGGGCTCATTTTTTTTTCTCGAGAAAATTATTAATTAATTAGACTAATGGTAAGTTGGACTTTAACAACCAATAGGAATAAGAATAATAATACTTAGTTAGATCCTATCGATAATTTTTCGGTTCTAATCACTTTTTAAAAAAAAAGTAAGAATACAGTTCGATAGAGAATTTTTTTCTCTATCTAACAGTATCAATCAAAATCTCGACCCATTTAATTTTCTAAGGGGTCGCCACGCGTAGTGCATTTGATATTGATTCTCTTAAAACGCTATACTTTTTTGGCTCTGTCGGCATACTATAGAAACGAAATGAATAAACAGTATGCGAGTATTAAAATGAATAATTCAAATATCTACCATCTTCATATACTTGATTTACCCAATGAAATATTATTCATCATTTTCAATAAACTGAAAACGGTTGATGCTCTCTATTCACTTATGGATATTAATGAACGATTTGATCGATTAGTACTTGATGCACTTCATATTCACAATCTTGATACGACAAACATGACTATAAAATCATATTATGATCGTACCTTTTCAATAGATAATCATGTTCTTGATACAATATGTGAAAAAATCTTACCTCAAATTCATCATCAATTAAATGAACTTACTGTTGAGCAAAATTCAATGGAACGTATTCTTTTTACCTTTAATTATCCTCAACTTTACTCGTTATCACTTGTTAATTTTCAAGAAGAAATACTTTTGCAGTATTTAACAGGTACACTAATAGTTAATTTTATTCATATTAATTAATAAAATGATGAAATAGTGTCACATACATTAATAATTGTCTTTATTCTTTAAATTGAAGGTAATTCAATTCTTCATGATCTTCTCACTCAACAAATTACACATCTTAATATTGATGTTCCGTATGAGCTAAAATCAGAAGCGTCTAAAACTCTATCAAGTATATTTGTATTAATTTTATCTTTATGTCAACAATTGATCAGTTTGAATTTTTGTCAATTGTTTTCTGATCGAAAGGCTCTGATTTGTATTTTTAAGTTACAATCAAGAAGTTACATGTCTTCGACTTTAACTAAATTAAAAGTTAATGTCGCAAGATTTGATGATTGTCTTTGTCTTCTTGTTGGAAATCTTAAATGTTTATCAACATTGATTATTCATGTCAAACAAATATTATTGAGTTTATCAAATATAGATAATAGGGTAAATATAATTTTAATTCTTGTATTTTCAAGAGAAACAAATTCTTAATTATATTTTCATTATAGAAAAAACTTCCCAATTTGAAATGTTTCTCATTAACTTCAATTGAGTTTGTATCCCATTATGACAAATTAATTATTCCATTACTTCGTCGAATGATAAATCTTGAAAAATTGACATTATTCTTATCAGTACTAAAAACTTACTCGACTTTTATTGATGGTATTGAATTACATGATCAAATTCTTATTTATATGCCACATTTGAACAAATTTACGTTTAATATATTTACAGCTGTTGTCAACAGAAACATGAAAATTAATCTCTCGTCGAATGAAGACATTCAACATAGTTTTATTGGAAAAGGATGTGGAGAAGTTGGTTCATGTGTCCATATTAGATCAGAGGACAATGTAGGCGGATCGCATGTTTATTCACTTCCATGCAAATTCAAATATTTTATTCACCTTAACAACTCTTTTCAAGGTGATATTTTTGATACAGTCCGATACTTGACAATGACTGATGGACGTCCTTTTGAACATAATTTATTCAAACTTATCTCTCAATGTTTTCCTCTTCTTGAACAATTACATATAG
>CAJNOL010000817.1:0-53786 GCA_905250125.1 Rotaria sordida
GCATTCTAATTCATTATCGAAAATTAAGACAAACAATTCTTTTTATATCATTTGAGTGTCATAATTGGATAATTTTCTTATAGAAACCACTTGAACTTACAAATCATTTTGAGATTTAACTAATTTGTTTTCGAATTTTATAGATTGACTAAGGCTTTCTGTGATCTAAATAAACGTGTGTTTATTAAAAATATGGGTGAGTAAAAAGAATTAAAATTGCAAAAAAATATATATTAGAATTATTATTATTTAATGGTTTTTAGCTGCATCACATGCTTCATCATTTCTTATATCACTTCTTATTAGTTTATTATTATTTGCATCGATGCAATTATTTCGTATTCAACTTGGATCAAGCCAACCATTGACTATTGTTGGTGGTTTTATTGGTTCATTGGTATTTATATCGCTCTTAACGGTATTGAAAAGAAGAATATCAATCTGTTAAATTTGATTTGAATCATTTTTTTTTTGTTTCTTAAAAGGCTATCAGTAATTTTGAAATGAATACTTTTGGACCAAATTATCAAGCACGAGTTTTTCCTGAAGGTTAAAAAAATTTTCGTTTTTTTTTTAACGTTTTTTTGCAAAACAATTTTTATTTTAGTTGTTATTTGTTTATTTATATCAATGATATGTTCTGCATTTGTTCATCGAGTCTGTGTAACAACATGGTAAGTTATAAACTAATGGTAGTAAGAAGAAAACAGTACAAATAATATAAGATTACTGTTTACTAATTATATAGGATTTTTCATAAACATTCATATAATATTCCATTAATGAAAATATTTTAATAATATTATCAGTATGAGATTACTATGGAAATTTGACTACAGAACTCCTGAGGTATAATGTCATGAAAAAAACATTATTCCTCAAGGACATATTAATCTGAGCTTATAGCCTAGAATTGCAAACATTATATATTATGAACTAACTAAGAGAAGCCTAGATAAATATTATAGGAAAAAAAATCGTGATTATATGTTATTCTTCTAAGCATTGACTTTTGTTCTTTCGAACAGATGTTATTAAACTTTATTGGATCTTCAATATTGCTATGCGCATTCTATATGACGAACACGATATCTACGATTATTTTATCATACATAACAACAGACAACCAAATATGTTATTAGAAGCAATACTATTAAGAGCAATATGAGAAACGTTTTAGCGCAACAGTGTGCTGTCTAAGATGACATAATTGTCATTAAAATATTGATTTATGATTTATTTCGATTGATTATTTTGATAATAATAATAAAAATTTGTCGGTATAGCCCATTTGAGGAGCCAAAGTGTGGAACTCACCAACTTTGATTATTATCAATTTATGATATATTGTCAGAGGAGTTAAAATAATGTGTAGCAAAAAAAAAATGAATAAATCAATAGATAGCAATTTTTATAGTTGATACACGCGCTCGGGAATTTTATCTTTTCGAAAATACTTGCATTTAAAAATTCTATTCCATCAATTTATTAGATCTTTATACTGAAAAAAAACTTATTTATATGATCAGATAGATCTTCAATGCATAACGTCTTTTCTTCTAATGATAATGTATACAATACATGTCATAGAAAAACGGCAAATATCATTTTATTCTTTGTGTCCTCAGTCTAATCATCATAGTATCTGGTTATATATATATATATTGATTTAATTGTTCTGTAAACTTTCGAGTACATCATCCTCTCTCTCTCTCTCTCTCTCTTGACAAACCTTGACATATATTGTTAAGTTTTTCCTAAACTTAGAATTCAATTAGTACATATTTTTATATGTCCGTCCTACTGATCAACACCAATAATAAGATCTTTTCGCTGCATTGAATACCAAAACTCGAAATGTTTACATTAATTAGAATCTACAATAGAAATCTTAGATGCATAGAATGCTTCGGAATATTCTGGAATGATCTAAGCACTGTTATTATTGACACACTTTTTCATATTGCTAGGAAAACATATTTAATGATTGTTGATCTCTCCTTCCGTTGTTATGAGGACATAACCAATAATCATTGCCCTTTCGTCTCCTACTCTCAGTTGCTAGAGCCTGAGAAAGAGACGTAAAAAGCTAAATTTAAACTTACACTAACTAATGTGAATTTCACTCGAATAACGATCTTAATTAAGAATAATTTTAATGTAAGGTATGAGTATTTTAAAAAATGAAGTAAATTTCTTTTCTTTGATCGAGCTCATCAAACTCTTCAAAACTGTATATATTGAAAATTTTTTATGATAAAAAATTCAAAAATGACTTAAAAAATATTGAAAGAAACTCGCATTTTTTTATGTGAAAGAAAAACATTTGATTTTTCAATAAATTTACCTTTTCTCACGTTTTTCATTATTTAAGAAGTTAACTTATATCATTAGGTGCATTTTTTCATGCTGCATCGATTTAGCATATTTTCAAACTTCTTAAATAATGAAAAACGTGAGAAAAGGTAAATTTATTGAAAAATCGAGTGTTTTTATTCCATATAAAAAATGCGAGTTTTTTTTGTATTGTTTTTTGAAACTTTTTTATCTTAAAAAAAATGATTTAAAAGAATTTCAATATATACAGTTTTGAAGAGCTCGATCAAACCATGTAAAAAATTTTACTCCATTTTTGAATAATTCATATCTTATGTTGATCGTACTGTTCATACTTGAAAAATTAATATATCTACTATTTCAGCTGTATTCATTGAGGAAAAAATTCTTCTCTTTTTCTTTGAGTATGAAATAAAAAAACACTTAACTAAGATAAGTGATGATTTAATATAGTTTTAAAGTCTATATAACTTTGATATGGCATATGCTTAGGAATTCTTAATGATTCTCAAGCGAAGACAATAAACAAATATGAATAAAATGACGCAGTACTATTTCTTATGTCATTTTAACATAAAAAAAAGAAAAAGATCTAAATAGATTTTGTTTTTGATTAAAAACTTTATTTATTTTAGTTTGATCTTCTCATTAATTGCACTTTATTATATAAATCGTATTTCAACAAGTGTCTATGGAAATCCAAGTGTACCAGCAACAGGTTATGCAACACAAAATTTTTCTGTCAAAAAGAAACAAAAATAAATACCATATAATAATGAGATATTCTTATCTCATATGAATTATTTCAACGATTTACATGTTATTTTATCATTCTTTATCGATTAGACATTTAGTAGAGTTTCTTTTTTTTTTTTCATCATTCGATTTATTTCTATTCAAAAGTATGTAGTAGGATTTTTCTTAATAAAATCGATGCTGGTATTATTTTTTCCTTAGTTCTATTAGCGTAATGAATTCATTGCATGTGCATGAAAAAAAAAAAGTTGCTTGTGCTTTTTCTGATTTGTTGATCTATATTTATTTATCGATTTATCTCCGAGCTTAATATTATTGCCACATTATTGACATTTCTGTATGTCGCAGACGAGGGCTTATATAGATGCAAACGCTCAATTATGCTTTCTGCCTATGAAAAAAGAAAGTCGACTTTCTTTCTTGTCATCGCGGAACTTTTTTTTTTCTCGCCTTGCCATTATGAAAAAACAATGATTTGAAACAACTGTTTCCTGAGGAAATAAAAGGCCAAAGATTGTAAGATACGAAATTAGAATAATAAAAGAATGAGATAGAATCAAAGAAGGTCATCATTATCAACAATACTAGGATAATGCTATATATCATTTATTTTTCATTCGTGCTTTTTGTAAAGTTTAGTAAGATTCATCGTTTACAAGGTATGCTGACATAGAGTAGACGTTGTTGAGAGAAAAAATATCATTGAAATAGTTATCTTCTTACGAGCAGAAGAGAGAATAATAAAAGTAAACGAGAGAACAGAGATAAAAAAAAAAAAAAAAGAAGAAACTGTTTACACGATCCTACGTAATATAAACAATGCTGAAACTATAACGAAATATTACATTTTATAGCATTCTAGATCATTGACAATAAAATTATTTTACTTGTTACCTTCATTATGTGATTAGAGTATCTCGTAATGCAGATAAAATTCTGAAAGAATTTTACACATGTACGCTGATTATAAATTATTTATAAATTCATTACATCATTTTGAGAAGGTACGTGAACAACAAAAACAACAACAAACATCTCGTTCTTCATGTCAATTACATCGTTATAATCATGAACCAGTATCATCAAATTTTCTTCGTCGTGATGTTCCACCAATTCTTATATTAGCATTTTTTCTTTTTCTTATTATAATTATTTTATCACAAATTCTTGTTGTTCATACATCACGTTATGGAATTAATTTTTCTACGATGCAAAAAAATCAAGAAGAACTTAAAGAAATGGATGCAAGTATGGAAACAATTTTACATAATAATGTTTTACCAATAAATAAATGGCGTCTTCTATTTTATATTCAAACACGTCTTTATCGTTTTCAATATTTATTTGATTTATTTAATAATCAAAATAATTTAACAAATGAAAATTTCAATCAATCAAATGAAATTTTCAAACAAGAAAATAATAATTCTCATTCAGTAAGTAATATTAAACATGCACAAAATAGATTTGAAGAATTTATTGGTGAAAATAATGATTATTCATTTCAATGGAAACGAAAAAAATTCAGATATAATTATATAGATAATCATAAAAGAAAAAATTATTGTAATGAATACCCTAGTCAATTAAGTATGTTTGAACTGCATGAGAAATATTATTTGTTTAGTGTTTCTTTTTTTGTAGAAGGTCGAATTTTTGATGAAAATTCAACATTTCCTAATGTTTCTTTATATGAAATTGAAATGAATTTTACCGATATCAAATCCGGTGGTCAATGGTCACCATCGTATTGTCTTGCTCGTCATAAGGTGATATATATATAATATTATTTTCCTTTTTTAAATCTAAACAATATTTACGTACAGTAGTTGCAAAAGATTCCGCTACCGGGTAAAAAAATCCTTTTGCTTGATACTCTGACTACAAATAGAGCTCGATAAACTCTGATTGCAAGTAGCAACCCGAGACCGATAAGTCTTAATGCAAAGAGTTTATGATGAAAAAACTGATTTTTCCCATAGGGCTCAAAAAAGGCTTTTTTGATACTTTTCTGGCTGTCCACTATTTGAATGTGTTAACCACCATTTTCTTAATAACAAATAAAGGTTCACATATCTATATTCTGTCACAGATAGGATACTTCAATTCACTGTAACCTTGAGGCGCAGAGTATTTATCATTTTTTAGAACGGCCTCACCATGGATCTCTTCTCCATTATTTTGAGGATAAACTTGATTAGATTAGAGCACTAACTGAAGAAAATTTCAAAGTAAATCGTTAAAATTAGCCGAAGATATAGGTCACTTTTCAACAACTTCTATCAACTCTCATGTGAAGATTACCCAAAGAATCCTTCATAAACCAAATCAAACTAAAACGGTTTGACATGGATCTTTTATCAATGATAAAGGCAACACTAAGCTGTCGAATGACGAGTCTAACGTCATGAGATTTGTTTTCTAGGCCGATTAAGTTCTCAATAGTTCTTGTTATCAGAATTCAACATGATCTATTTGTAGCCCAACTATGAGACTAAAAGATAAAAGTTTAAGTACTTTTTACCCCATAGCAGGACTTTTTGAGGCCACTGTAAATTAAAATTAACAAACATTTTTTATTTTGATTTGATTTAATATTAAAATAAAAATCTAAAATTTATTTTTATAATTAATTGTAGGTTGCAATCATCATTCCGTATCGAGATCGTTTTGAACATCTAGTCACATTACTATATTATTTACATCCAATATTACAACGACAAGAACTTGATTATAAAATTTATGTATCTGAACAAATAGGAAATGGAACATATAATAAAGGTGTCTTAATGAATGCTGCTTTTATATATGCATCGAATGAATATGATTTTCAATGTTTTGTCTTTCATGATGTTGATTTAATACCAGAAGATGATAGAAATATGTACTCATGTCCAATTCTTCCAAGACATATGTCTGCAGCCGTTAATGAAATGAATTATAAGTAAGAAAAATTATTGATAATTAATTATTCTTTAGATAATCATATTTTATATTAGATTGTCTTATGAAGAACTTATTGGTGGTGTATTAAATATACGTACGGAACATTTTTTAACAGTTAATGGTTATAGTAATCTTTATTGGGGTTGGGGAGCTGAAGATGATGATTTATATTATCGGTAAAGAGACGAATTTTGTATAAAAAAAATTTTTTTTTTAATGAAAAACTGATTTTCTAGATTAAAAGATGTTTCTTTGAAAGTACTTCGTCCACCATCATCTATAGCTCGATATAAAATGCTTCAACATACAAAACGTACACCGTCTGTATGGAATAAACGGTATATATTTTTTTTGGAAATTTAAAATTAACATTGCATTATCGATAAACTATGATTTTGCAATTCTAAAAGATTATTCAAGTGTCATGTAAACAATGTCAGAAGAAGAGAACATCCTTCATAGTTGATGTCATTTGCGTGAAATGAATATTTATATTGTATAACATTAGTTGAAGCAGTAATCTATAGACAAGAGATAATGCCCTGAAAACAATATTAACATATGACCTACAAAAAAAAATATATTCTTTAGTCTTCATGTGACGCTCTATCCTAGATTTCGAAGCATGAAATGAATTCGTTGATCTACAGCTGTAATATTCGACTGTTAGAATTAAAAACTTAAATAAGTAGATTATAGAGATCTTGAAAATCTATGGAAATATAGATCTTTATTGATGATTCTTTAGTCTTGGTACATCGACTAATAAACTTGATTCTGTAGTATTTCTATGATCTCTAATTATTTCGATTTATTTTTAATCTACGAATCAGTAATTACAAAAGAAAAAACATCACTGTTTGGTTTCGATTTATTGACAAAAAAAAACATTCAAATGCGATATGAGATTTTAGTAATACTAAAATCCCATTATGATTTGAATATTAAATTTAATTTGTCCATGCTGATTTTTCTTCTCTTTTTTTTTTAAAGAGCTAAATTACTTTATTCAGCAGCTAAACGTTATACATGGGATGGTGTATCATCAGCTCGATATAATATAACTTCTGCTATTGCCTATCCGTTATTTACACATATTATTGTTGATGTTGGTTTGCCACCACCTGGTTTTAGTTAATAATTAATGAAATTTTTAGTCAAAATTATATTTTATTATAACAAGGAACAAAACAGTGTCTTTTCACTTCTATTCATATTTTTTTATTTCTACAACTAGTGAAACAAACGGTGTTATTTTCAATGTCATGATGTTTATGTTTTTTTTTTTTATTTAATTACAAGTGCAATATTCAATTTAAAAAGAAAAATTCAATAGCAGGTACATCTGTATATAAAAGAAATGTATGTGTTTTTTTTTTTGTAAAACAAATCGAATGAAACAGTCATTCATTTTTTCTTGTCAAATCTTTTTTGTTCTTTTGTTTTTATTATACCTTTGTTTATCTCGCCGTCCTTCTGATTTTTTTTTATTATTTCTTTTCCTTGTCTTTTTGTTTTGAAGAGAAATATAGCGAGAAACAAAAGTTAACATATGATTGAGTTTACTTCGTTATGAAGAATTAGTACTTTTTGTCAATATTTATATTAAGATTAATTATAAAATATTCATATTTTTGTATTTCTGTTCTGTAGTGATTCCTGTTAATGATGAAGTATTATCATTTGACATAAAAAAAAAAAAAATTTAATGTTCTCTTTTATTCTATCAGCAAGTTTTATTGTTCTTTTCATTGAGATTGTCAAAAGGTAATTATTTTGTGTGTTAATTATACTGATTTACTTCATATTTTTCTAAATACAGATTATTCGATTGGAATGAAATAAATACTATTTTAAATTTTTCTTATGAAATAATTATTAGTTCATGATATGTTTCATCTAATTTATAAACTTTTAGTAAATTAATCGATATCTTTATTTGAAATTGATGCTATTTGAAGTCGATATACAATAGTAATTGTATAAACAAAAAAAAATGATGTGATTTGTAGTAAATATTTTGTTGGCATTCATTGGTTCTCATCAACTTGCTTACTATAACTACACGCATTGTGATATGTCGATTACAAATTAATAACAACTGCAAAAGCTTGCCGTCATAATCTTCAACTAAGATTGATTGACAAGAGATATATTTTCTTTCATAATCTTACAGTTCGTTGCGGTTGTATTAGTTATAATCTCATTGATAATGTCATAAGTTAGTAGAAGTCAATTTTGACGAATAAATATATATCATATAGATTTCATCGAAATCAAAATTAATTAGCTATGTTTATTAATGAATGTTAAAGAAAATTTCAATTGTTTTATGTATTTATGTCTTTTTTTTATAATAGGTATATAAAGCTCTAGAATAAACAGAAAAAAAAACAGTCTGAAATTATATTATGATCATTATAAAAGTTAGTTTACGAGATTTTATGTTTCGAAAATTATTTGTCTAGATATTAGTCATTGTTTGATATTATTCAGAAAATCAATATGATACAAGATGTTTCAAAAGTTTGAACGAAAAAAGAAATATGAATTTAATTTTATAACAGTTCAAGAAATTAACTTGAAATTTTAATGATTTTATTAGACACTACTTAAAGTTTTATTAAGTATATTTAAAATAAAATATATTTGCTTATCAATAGGTAAATTTGAGTTACTCATAATTGTAAAACGATAATTGCCATTCGAATTTTATAAGAAAACATTGCATGGAGAATTTATTAAAGATATTTTCTTATTGCTTTTGTGAAGCTAATATTGTAGTAGATCAATCATATTCTAGAAACTGTAAAGCAATGATAAATGAAAAAGGTCGATGACTTTCATGTTATTTGTAAAAGTGCACCGACATAATGTGTGTGGACTATTGCAAAAGTTTACTGGAAAAAACATATCAAATTATGATAGAACTCGTGATTCAATGGCTTCTACGTTCATAGAACTTAGTGTAGCTTGAATTTTTACTATGGGAATAATCTACGGCGCGAAAGTCTTGGTACAAATTTGTTTTTCTTATATCTTTATTAGCAAAAACCTTAGTGTTTGACAAATAATATCAAAAGAAAGTACAAATAGAGATGTTCTAAAAATTAAAATGAGCAAGTTGCATATGGTCCTTTATTAGCGATTTTTCGAAGTTGTTTTGTGATGGACGAAAACATGACTTGTACAGACTTCATATTGATTTCTTGAAGCTTTTGACTTATTCTTGTTTTCAACTAGTCAATAGTTTTTGTTTCTCAACCATTAGTGTATATTATTTTACGTTAACTAAGGACACTGTATTAACTAATTGTGGGTTCCATACATCTGATCCAAATACCACACCACCAGATGTGAAATTCAAGCGGGCTCAAAAATATTCTGCTAAGCTTTTAGTTTGGATTGCTGTATCTCAAAAAGGCGTCTTAGAACCATTTTTTGCAGAACAAAAGCGAGAAATCAATAAAACCACATATCTCACACATTGTGTCAAGGAACGTTTAATATCTTTTATTAATAGCTGTCACAAAACTGACAAGATTTTATTCTAGTCTGATTTGTCAACAAGCCATTATGCATCAAGTGTAATTGAGTTTTTAGAAGAACATCATATTGATGTAGTGCCAAAAGGAAAGAATTCTCAAAACTGTTCTCAGGCACGTCCTACTGAAACAATTTAGTAGATTTTGGATGATAACGTATACACTAATGGTTGAGAAGTAAAAACTATTGACTAGTTGAAAACAAGAATAAGTCAAAAGCTTCAAGAAATCGATATGAAGTCTGTACAAGTCATGTTTTCGTCCATCACAAAACAACTTCGAAAAATCGCTAATAAAGGACCATATGCAACTTGCTCATTTTAATTTTTAGAACATCTCTGTTTGTACTTTCTTTTGATATTATTTGTCAAACACTAAGGCTTTTGCTAATAAAGATATAAGAAAAACAAATTTGTATCAAGACTTTCGCACCGTAGATTATATGAAATACAGTATTTACCAGATGTTCATGCACGAAAAGATTCAATTAACAATTCGAATCAGTAAAAAATAAATAAAATTGTCTCAACAAAAACTATGTAATATCTTTTTTTTGCAATAATTTGAAGAGCAGACACAAGTTAAATTATTCAAAATGAAAATTTAAGGAGCGTCCAATAAAATTATATAAGTCTCCATATGCATAATTACTTGAATCGTTAAAGAGATATTCATGTTTCTTTTTAATTGTAAATTTTTATATCAATAATATGTCATTCAATTAAAAAAATAACATTCGACATGTTTATTTTAATATTATGAAACAAACTGTTTAATTATCTATGGAATATTTGAAATCAGACAAACAATATAAATTCACCTGGAAATAACCTAAGATGCATAACTATCCATACAAATATCGAGTCCTGCTTTGTTCGAATGGACAATGTTGGAAGCCGAACTTTTTCACTTATAGATAAAGCAAAGTATTTACTTTAAAATGCATATTCTGAATGAAATTTACGAAGTAGTTTAAAACATTAAATTTTAATGTTTTTAAAATCACTACAAATGACTTGTTGCTAAGATAAACATTTTCGCGTTTTTTCTCGTTATAACTTTCATTATGTTGACTAAAAAAGAACATAATAAGTTCAAACTTGGAAAGAGAAGGCCTGTAAATCAAGGTTTTCTCAAAATCGATTTTCTATTTTTCTGTGTATCTAGGGTAGTCAGTAATCAGCATTCAAAACAAAATGAGTAGATTTCACGGTTTTGTTGACAAAAGTTCTAAACACTTGTAAGAACAAATACTTTTAAAGATGTCCAAAATATTCAGCTTAATTGAGTTCTACATGAATATGTATGTAACATTAGAAAAACGAAACAAATATTGCAGACGAAATCGCACTTGGCACCAATTTCGACGTAATTAGAGGCTTCAATAACTTGGAAGAATTGCATACATTTGACTTAATCTTTGTTCCTATCACAGTTACAATATCAATCAAAGTTTTTCCTCGATTGTCCAAGTTATCTATACACATAATATTAGACACATACTCATCGCACGCAGCATTATTGTGTATTATAATAATAATGTTGATACTATGTGCATGTAGAATTTGAATAGTTAGATTATAAAAAGTTTGAATAAGATTGCTTCTCTAATTCAGAACTGGATCATCATTGATTATTGCTAATAGAGTGAGTGATCATTTGTGAAGGTTATCGGCTACAAAAAAACAATCGACTTTCAAAACAAAACCACATGTTTAGGTATACCTTCGCTCTAAATCTGAAAATGGTTAAATAGGATATTTTTCTTCTTTGCATTGGTCCTTGTGCTCTCTCAATAATATCATCAAAATAGGTCATTTTGAAATAAATACAAAATAACACGTAAATACAATATAACATGTGTATAGAAATGTAGTTGACTTTGTTACCTATGCAATGACATAAACATGTATATATTATGATACAAAAAGGAAGGAAAAATGAAATTTATTCTTGTACGCGGGAGAATCTTATGTTTTCTAAACCTTATCGCTTATAGCTATTCATGGTTGCTTATACATATCTACTTCAATGGTTTTTCTATCTTTTCTTTATAATGTAGAAAATGACGCATCAAGAAAAATGTTTCGTACAGCTAATCAATGTTGAAGTATGTATTTGAATATGTTCTTTTTTTATTGATTTTCTTCTCATAATGATTTATTTGTTGTTATCAAAGACAGATGTCTATGATTTTATTTTATTATATCAATCTCAATTTGAGTGTATAATATATAAATATATTACAATCGAAATAAAAGCAAAGTGTTTTCCTGAAAATGTTTTATGTGGTATGACGTAAATATAATAAAGCAGTAAAAGTAATAGAAAAACTTTCGTTTTCAGTTTTTTTTTTACAATTATATTTACTTTGTTATAATTATAGTTATCTCATATTAATTCTGTAGCACATTTATGGAAGAGATTTTTTTCCTTTTTTTGTTAGTTGATTGATATTTAACGAAGTATAAAATTATATATACAACAATTGTAAATGATTAGGATATTTGCTATGTGTTTTTATACGAAAAGTTATACATTTATAACGAAATAAATAATAACAAAACTTTTATAATATAATTACATTTGGAGATTTTTGTTTTAATCGATAGTAAATCTATGTTATGCTTTCGATAAATATTATTTGAAATTAGAAATAGTAATTGTGATTCCAGAAAAAAATAATTCATACTATCCATTAGGATATAATTTCAATTTTTACTAGCAAAAAATTTGAAATTGAAAATATTTTCATGAAAGACAATATACGTCTCGTTTTTTCTATACCTTTCAACAATCAATTAAATCAGTTATTTGAAAATTTTTGTAAACAATAAATTGATAAAACAGCTAAAGAATACGGTAATAATTACTTCTAGTTTAAAATACAATCTACTTAAGGATTCACATGACTGTATTACATGAATTTTTCTGACAAGGAAAAAAAAAGTTAACTCTCATCTCACAACACACGCATCATTAAAGCAACGAAGGAGAAAAAAAATTACATCATTATACGCTCTAATGCACAAGTGTGGAGAGAAAGAGAGAATACAGGTATATTTTGAAGCTATATGTTCGTAAGGTAGTTTACTGTTTCGTATCATTATACGTTACTGTATGTTTTTTATTCATCTGTCCCCAAAAATGACACCCAGTGATATTCGTCGAAAGTACGAGATAGACTTATTATTGATTTGATTTAAATCTTAAAAACTATTTCGTAACAGTTTCGTACTATTTATTTCGTTATTTATTTTTCAGTTGTTTTATTAACTAATTTTTGCATATATATCGAATGAATCAATCTAGGTCAGGACTCTAGACATTTTCTTCGAAGTAACCGAAACAAAAAAAAATTGACCGACAATTAGAGACAGTCCGACCAGCAGAAAGTGACTAAGAAAAACTCCCTTCTCAAATTTCGTCGACAGCTTAGAATTTTTGCAGACGGAATGTAACAAAGAGGGAGAAGAAGGCTAGCCTATTCCATTCCCTCTCGTATCGAGACCCAACATCTAGATATTGATATGAATATAATATTAACGTTGAATGAAAAAGTTTTTTCTTTTTTTAGTTATTTATATGCATATTACATCACCATTCTGTGGATGTATTCGTCAGTTGATATTCAGGAAAAAAAAATTTTTCATTCTGATTTTGATAATGTCAATTATTATGATAATAATCAACTATTTATTAACACAGCTTCCTTCTCTCGTAACTACTATAACTATTTCTCATTCTTTGAACATAAATTTTAAACGCCAATTATTCAATGAACGTTTATCAAGTTATAATTTATTTTACGATAATTCACTTTCTTCATGTAACACGACACGTTCATTGTCTGAAGATCGACAACGTCATTTTCATGGAATATCTCAGTTACTTCAGATATTTCAACAAAAAATAGTACCTTATCCCAACAATCATTTCTATGGTCGAGGTATTGTACTTACAGTTGGACCTAGTCAACTCAAGTTTGCCGAAGTTAATTTAAAAATGATTGAATTAACAGCAACGAAATTACCTATTCAAGTATGATTGATTGATTCAGATGTTTCCCTAATAAGCAAGATTTTTTATCATATTCTATTGATTGGTTTTTTTTTATAGATATGGTATTCGTCATCTCAAATTTCACATGAAATTATGATTGGATTACTTCGTACTGTACCTAATCTTAATGCAAGTATTTGCTGTTTTCTTATGACTGAATGTCGAACTCTGACACAAACTTGGCAATTGAATCCTACTCATGTCTATAAACCTCCTTCAAATAATCAAAAATACAAATTTTTTCCATATAAACCAGCAGCTATTGTTAGTGCTACTTTTTCTGAAGTACTATTTCTTGATTGTGATGCATATGTCACACGAGATCCAGAAGAATTATTTCTTTCTGATCCAATGTATCTCAAATTCGGTGCACTTTTTTATCCTGATGCTCACAAAAGTAGACAACATCCAGCTGTTTGGACTCTATTTAATACAAGTTGTACTCAAAATGAATATGAATTTGATAGTGCAATGATATTAGTTGATAAAAGACGAGTATGGAATGGACTTTATATGACAAAACTAATTAATGATTATTATCCAGCTTTTTATGAAGTATTCTATTATTTATTATTATTATTATTATGTTAAAAAGAATATAATATTGTATTTGAATTGTTATAGCATGTAACTGATGGAGATAAAGATACATTTCGATTGGCTTTTCGTTATATGCAAGTCAAATATTATTTAGTAATGACACCATGTGCTGTAAGTTATCAAATATTGTGATTTCATTCATCTATTTGTACTTATATTTTATGTTATCAGGCTGGTTCATTCAATAATACTCATTTTTGCGGTTTAACACTTTGTAAGACAGATAGCCTTTCACAACATATCTATGTCAAGTATACTCATTGATCATTTCATTTTCTTTTATGCATTCTATTCTTTTTATTCATCATAGTCATATTCATATATTCAAATATGAAGGTATCAAATATTCACCAATAACTTTAGGTTATACTCGTATTGGCCTTGGTGATCCCAATAACAATTCATTTTTCTTTCAACATTGTCGATTACCGGCAGCACCGACAAGCTGTTTTCATATTATGAAAAAACGTACTGAAGAAATGGCAAAAACTAATTGTTATTCCGGCAATATTCCATTGAAAGAGATTGAAAATCATGCTTATATGTTGAATGAATCATTATTATCTAAGCCATCAAAAAATAATCGAGTATTAATGAGTAAAACAAATAATTTTATGCCTAATTTTGTTGAAAATTTTCTTCGAATTCAACAACCTATACTTAATAATTAGTCAATTATAAATAATGAAATATTATTCACTAAGATAAATTTATACAAAACAAATCAAAAACAATTAATTTGTTTGCTTAATAATTCTTTTTCTATGAACTTATAAATTAATGATTGAACTAAATCATTCATTTTGATTTGAATTTTTCGATAAAATAAAAAGATATCGTTCGGTAAAAGAAACTGTTCATCAACTTGATAGATCTATGATTATATAAAAAATTTTTTAAGTCTATCTCTTTCATATATATGATCAGAAATCTCAATGACATATGTCGTATCGAACAAGTAGTTATTACTATTATTCATATGATCAAAAAAATAATAATAACAAACATTGGATTACTCGAAGCAATTATAAATATAGAAAAGTCTGAATTTATGATCTATGCCAGAGATTTCAACGGGCTTGACTTGAGAAATTTAGGTGATGGATTATCGATCTTTGATCTTGTCCACCTATGGGTCACTCATCCAGTTGCATTGGGTAAATTTTTAATACACGAATGAGAAACCATATTTCAACTACCAGTAGGGGGTGTATAAACGAATATTCGGTAATATATTTGACAATTTGCAAAAGGTTCAATTCTTTCGAATTCATAGGTGTTTTCTCAATTTTTTAGTTGCAGCAATCAAAAACTTTCCAATATAAAGATGTGTTTTACTTTTTTATTTTTAATAATAGCATATGTCAATAGTTGTTGTTTAAAAAGTATTTTGATCTATTCATATATGTTATGGCCAAAGTTGGAACTTAGCTCAATTCAGAATTGGTCCAAAATTTTTGGTCGAATTCTGAATTGGACTAAATTTTGCCTGGACAAATTTAGAATTCGACCAGCAGTTTTGGACCAATTCTGAATTAGGCTGAATTCCAGCTTCGCCCACAACATATATATATATATATACAATTTTGTACGTAATGATAGAACACTATCGATAGTTAAAGAAAAATTGTTAACAAAAACTGATGCTTGAAAAGGTTTAGTAGGAAGATGATTAGAATTACAATAAGTAATTGATGATGAACAAGAAGAGCTAAGCAACGACATTTCCTTGAATATAAAGAAAGTTTTCTAAGGTGATGACAATTTTGTTTTACTATATATATATATTTGTTGCTTATTGCAGAAATGTTTTAGTCAATGGCTATTCATGGTAATATTAAATCAGTTCGGCTCAGTTCATTGAGATCTCTGATCTGTGTATAGTGGCCGATAACCACACATAATGTCATTTGAAACTGTGCATAACATACAAAAAATTCTTTTTATTTCTAACATCTAAAATAATATCAGTATCTGTTACTATATTTGTTTATAAATAGTTACTTTGATAATAATAAACCTCTATATAATATTTTAAAATTTCTTCTGATCACAAAAACAAAATCTATAAGACATAGGCTTTCATTTAATATTTCGTTTAGTTTCTTTTGAATATTTTCATTAGATATCCGTCATTTATTGTTTGATATGTGGAAAATCAGATAGATTGTATTGTCAACAAAACTAGATTGTGATAATTATATTATTGAAACAAAGTCCTATATCGATTGCGAGTATTAGATTTTATATTAACATTAATTCTTTAATTTTTCAATAGATATTTTACCTTGATGAATAAGGAAAAATTCCGATTTTCTTATTGATTTATAGTTAAATTCAATTCAAACAGATAATGTGGTGTTTAAATTCTATGAAAATCATTTGTTATCTAAATCTCATATCTTTTGTTATTATCATCGTATTTATTATCAAAAATTTAAAAAAAAAATGTTTTTTTTCCTCGTGTTGTTAATTTAACGAAGTCATGTTCTCGAAATTCAACATTTCGCGATGAATCAATTAATTCAGTTTTAACAAGTTATTCACATATGCAAAACAATTCACTTGATCAACGTAAAACAATATATCTGTTAACTGCAGATCAAAAACTTTAAACCTATTAAACTACATACACAAATAATACCTTATTCGTATGCATATTTTCATGGTCGAGGAATCGTTCTTACTACTGGATTCGGACAATTAAAGTTTGCAGAGGTCAGTTTAAAAATGCTCGAACTGATAAGTACTCGATTACCGATACAGGTAATTTTCATTAATATATATTGCTGTTTTCGATAAAGAAATTTTATACGAAAAACAATACCCAATTTGTTCTTACATCTTATTAAACTTTTATAAGTAATTAACGAATTAATCAAATTTTTTATTAGACAACAGAATGTATTTTTTTATCTCAACTCAAAAATTAAAGATTTTAACTGCTATTTTCCTTTCTCATAAATATGGTGTTCATATTTACAAATTTTACATGAAACTATGATTGAATTATTTCATATTGTACCTAATCTTAGTGCAAGTGTATGCTATTTTCTTACGACTCAATGTTGAACTCTGACACAAATCTAGCAATTGAATCCTACTCATGTCTATAAACCTCCTTCAAATAATCAAAAATACAAATTTTTTCCATATAAACCAGCAGCTATTGTTAGTGCTACTTTTTCTGAAGTACTATTTCTTTTTAATCCAACTTTTCTCAAATTCGGTGCACTTTTTTATCCTGATGCTCACAAAAGTAGACAACATCCAGCTGTTTGGACTCTATTTAATACAAGTTGTACTCAACATGAATATGAATTTGATAGTGCAATGATATTAGTTGATAAAAGACGAGTATGGAATGGACTTTATTTGACAAAACTAATTCATGATTATTATCAAGTCTTTTATCACGTATTCTATTATTTATTATTATTATTATGTTAAGAAGAATATAATATTGTATTTGAATTGTTATAGCATGTAACTGATGGAGATAAAGATACATTTCGATTAATTTTTCGTTATATGCAAATCAAATATTATTTAGTAATGATACCATGTTCTGTAAGTTATCAAATACTATGATTTCATCTATCCACTTGTTCTTATATTTTATGTCATCAGACTGGTTCATTCAATAATACTCATTTTTGTGGTTTAACACTTTGTAAGACAGATAGTCTTTCACAACATATCTATGTCAAGTATACTTATTGATCATTTCATTTTCTTTTATGCATTCTATTCTTTTTATTCATCGTAGTCGTATTCATTTATTCAAATATGAAAATATTAGATATTCACCAATGACTTTAAGTTATACTCGCATTGATCTTAGTGACTCTAACAATAATTCATTTTTTTTTTCAACATTATCAATTAAATACTGGACTAACAAGTTGTTTTAATATCTTAAAAAAAACGTAATGAAGAAATGACACAAGACAATTGTTATTATGATAATATTTCATTGGAAGAGATTGAAGATCATCCTTATATGTTGAATGAATCATTAGTATCAGAGAAATCCAACAACAGTCGAGTGTTGATGAAGAGAACAAATAATATTATGTCTCATTTCGTCGAAAATTTGATCAAATACTTAAAATGAATTTCTTCTCTCGAAAAAATTCAAAACAAGTAAAATATTCACCAAACTACAAATATAAATCCATGAAAGAATTAGAGAAAATCAATTAGAGTTAAAATCGTTTGAATTTTGCATCATTCTATTCCTATCATAAGGATAAATAAAAAAAACGAATTAAAATACTGTGAACAATAAAAATATGTTGTTAGAATGATTGTAAATAAACGCATGTTCTAAGATATGCCACCTGCCTTTTTTCTTCTTTCACTTAATCGCTACATATCCACGAGCGTTACTTCTATTGTTTGTCAAGCGCGTTCAAACAAAAAAACTGATGATGCGAGGCACAGTTAACATCACACTCCACCGTTGATTTCCTGTATGTGCGGGTTTTTTATGTTTCATTGATCATCTTCCTCTTTTATTTCTTCTTCACTATGAAAACTTTGTCACCGGAACTTGCTAATTATTCGTTCATCTGCGTTAAACGAAATACAATTTTTCGATTCTCTAATTGGAACGATAGTCTGATCATAAATAATAACATCGGCGGCATCGTCTAAATAACCTTTTCTGCTATTGTATTATGTTCTAACAAAAGAAGAAAAGTAGCAAAACAAATAGTTAGCTTTGCTCGAATGCATTTACTGATGATAATGAACATCTTTGGAAACAATCATCTGTTGAAATCATTGATTTGGATAAAAAAAAACCTAGAAATTATTAATCGACACAGCCGCTCAACATTTTTCTTTATAATCAATAAAGCAACACAACAAAGACAATTTCGACATTCTTTCATCTTGATTTCTATTCATATAAAATGCTGTTAAAGTAAGAAGACAAGACGCCGGTGATTTGTCTTCACATTGATCAAACTTCCGTTTTTGGTTTTTTCTTTTATACTTTTTCACTTGACCATAAATGAACAACAGAGACACATCTTCTCCATCATAAAACAAAAAAAAAAAAGAACTCCAATTAGATGAAAAATTTAGAAGAAAAAAAAAAGTGCGTGATAAATAGTTAAAATGTTGTTTAATAGATGATGACTTTTAGTAGATCGCACATCCTTTGATCTATAAGTGTTTAACTAAAGAAGAATGACCACGCAATAACAATGAGGAAAAAAAATTAATCAGTGTTGACGAAGACGACAACAGACGTAAGATGGATCGAAATATGTACGTGCTTTTCATTGTAGACAAAAAGTGTCAGCTAATGTTTAGATAAAGAGTAAAAGAGAAACGAAGAACAAATGAATTAATTACTCTCGAATTTTGTTTTTTATTTTCCAATATTGACAAAGTTTAGTGATAAAATATTGACGAGAAATTTTATATAAGACTATCTCGAAGGATAAACTTTATTCTATTATGTTGTTATTCAATCTGATTTAATAGAAAAACTATTGATTGATGTGTTAACAAGAGAAAAAAAAAGTAGCCACTGTCATCGTTTCTTCCTCTCTCTTTCTGTACATGTTTTCCGTTTGAATAAGAAAGAGATGAAGAAAAAAAGAGAGAAGAAGGAAGAGAAAGTGTTAATGAACAGTTTTGTGATTGTTTTCTCTTGTGTTGAATGATGTTGAATAGAAAAGAATTGTTCACAAATGAAAATTTATTCATAGATATTAATTGAGACGTGTTTACTAAAATATAAAGAAGAAAAAAAAAGAAATGTTAATTTATAATTGTATATTATTATTTATTATTATAAAAAATAGTTTATTAACAACATTAACAAAAACTTATCCAACAATTGATTTAAAAGAAAATATTCCAATAAATACAAATATTTTAGAATTAACAAATGAAATAAAAGATTTAAAATTAGTTTTATTAAATTTAGGTGGATTTGAAACAAATTTATTTACAATAAAAGATCAAAATTTATTTACAATAAATGAAATTGATCGGGAAAAATTAATAGGTGAAAAAAAATGTTTTGATCGTTCATATTGTTTAATTGAACTTCATATACTTGTTAATGATGGTGAACAATATTGGGTTATACCAATACATATTATTGAGTAAGTTCTTTTTTCTTTTTTATTATTTTATTTATACAATAAGTCTTTAATGAATTTCTACACAAATCATCCGAAAAAATCTTATTTTATTCTTGAGATATGGAAGCTTTTCTAAGATTTCTAATTGTCAAAAAAAGTACATTTTTTTTACAACTATTTATGTGAGTTATATCTCAACATAAATATATTCGTTTGGCTTGAAATTGTCAGTGTGAATACACTTGAGATTTGAGTATCTATTATAAAAACATTATCATTTTTTCCTTGTTTTGTGCATATAGATATTTAATGAATGAGTCTTATTAAAAAGTTGAAATTTTGGTTAGAGAGAGATCTGGATGAGTACTTATTCTAGTAGAAATTTTAGTCTTCTCGGTAGCTCCTTCAACTCAGAAGATATTTTCGTCAAAATTGTCATTGTGCTCAAGATCATGATTTTCGATAGAACTGATCTAGAAGTGTTGTAGAATAGTTTATGAAGTCTTATCAAATAGAAATTCTAAGATGGTTCTTTTTTTCATGCTGCATATATTCAAATCTTGAAGGTGGGTATATGTGTGTGTGTGTGTGTGTGTGTGGATGTAAGGGAGAGTATGAACTTTTAACACATCTACATCCTCAACAAGCTATATATGACAATTAATAAAAAATCATATATACTGATTTATACTTGATAAGAAATCGTTTCATATGTTGAAACTTTTCTGATAAATTCTTAACTATCTGAGTATATAAAGCATGAAAAAGAAGTCATATTGAGATTCTCTTTTAGTAAGGTTGTTCAGACTACTCTATGAAGTCCTAGGTGGATTATTACAAGACTTTATAGTATTCAGTATGTAGTTTAAAATCATACAACTATGATTTATATAGATGATATTTTCCATTAGATTGATTTCTTTTAAAATCATGATTTTAATGAAGGTTTTCTGGACAACAGAAACTATTTAGAAAGTTGAAATTTTTATTCTTTTTTTCAGATCAAAATTTCAACTTTTTAATATGATTCATTCATGAAATATGTATTTACTTGAGAGTATTAATTAACTCATTAATAGTTTATCGATTTAAGATTATTTTTCATGATAGATATTTATATCTCAGATTTATTCATATTGAAAATTTCAAGTCAAATAAAGATATTCATGATAAGATATAAATGTCACAAAAAATCACAATAAAAAAAGAGAAATATATTTCTTTGACAATAGTAATCTTCTATATATCTGAAGAGTAAAACAATATGTTTTTTTGAGTGACTTTCATAAAATTTCATGAAATACTTGTTACTATATTGAACAAGTTTAAAGAAAGTTAATTGTAATTTACATGAAATGATTTATATTGATAATGAAAATATTTTTTATTTTTTAATTTGAAGTGAAAATGATAATAAACCAGAATTTCGAAATTCCTCAATAGAATTAAAATTTCGTGAAAATATATTTGGTGGATATAAAATATTATTTGAAGGTGCAAAAGATTTAGATGAAGGTTTAAATGGTAAAATCGATTATATTCTTGATTGTTCAAAAAAAAAAGAAAAATTAATAATAAAAGAAAATAAAAATAAAACATTAATAAATTGTTTACCATTATTTGAATTTGAAATAATATCAAAATCATTATTATTAAATCAATATGATCAATTAGCATTAAAATATAATTCATTAATAAAAAATGAATATATTGAAAATGAATATAATTTAATTTTATATGCAATTAATTATAATTTAATTAATAATAATGAATTATTTAATTTAATGAATATAAATATTAAAATTGAAAAAATATTAAAAAAACCAAAATTTGATTTATTTGAATATAAATTTATAATAAAAATAAAATCATTTTTAAAAAATGGAACAATATTAGGTAATGTTAATGCAAAATCAAATGATAAAAAAAATAAAATTTTATATAAATTAATAAATAAAACAAATTTTATTGAAATAAATTCTTTAACAGGTGAATTATTTATATCAAATGAAAATTTTTTATTAAATAATAATTATTTAAATAATAATATAAATTTATTAATTGAAGGATTTTATTTAAATAATAAATATTTAAATTGTTTTACTAATGTTAAAATATATTTTCGTTTAATAAATTACATTAATAATATTTCATATTATTTTAATATTCAATCATTATTTATTAAACAATTAAATAATTCAAATCAATTTTTTATTTATAAAAATATTTCAATAAATGAAATTTTATTTCAAATAAATCTTTTTTCTTTTTATTATCCATTTGATAAATATATTCTTTTACTTGATGATAATTATTATTCAACATTTTCACTTATTTCTTCTCCTTTAATAAATAATTTTATTTTAAAAATTTCAAATTATCTTTCTTCAAAATTAATTTATTTATTAAATATTCGAATAAAACATGAATTAACTCAAGAATGGTTATCAACAAATATAACAATTCAATTTATTCTTATTGATCAATTAACAACTATTTCTAATTTTATTCAACCATCTTTACCTTCATCTTCATCTTTAACTTCATCTTTAACTTCATCTTTATTAAATATTTGTTTAGAAAATTCAACTTATTTTCTTTATGATTTTTATAATAAAAATCAAATTGGAAAATTAAAAGTTATTGAAACAAATTTAAATATTTCAATTTTTTCAAATTATTTAATTTTAATTAATAAAAATGAAATAGTTATTAATCAATGTCGAATGTTAATTGATCAATTTAATTTAAATTATTTAAATCAAACTCAATATGAATTATGTTCATTTGATTATTTTTGTTTTAATATAACATTAATTAATCAACAACAATTTTCGTTTTTTTCAATTAAAAATAAAAATAAAAATTTTATTTTAAAATCAATTTTATCAATTCGACCTATTGAAATAACAATTTTTACTTTTTCACTTATATTTATTATGGCAACAATAACATTAATATTAATTATTTGTCGATTAAAAGGTTTTCATCTTTGTTTATCAATTAAAAATTATTTATTTTATGGAAAAAAATATGGTTTAAATAATGCTCAACGTCTTTCATCAACAAAAATGACAGTAAGAGTTAATCAAAATTCTTATTTTATCAAACACTATCTAAGAACAACTTGAAAGTAGAAAGGTAGAAATTTGGACTCGTTCTTCGTCTCTCCGACAGATGTAACTATAGGAACATCATAGACATTGACAATATCAATAGCGTTTCATTATAATTTATATGATCTAGTTCCGTCTTGCATTTCCGAAAGATTAAGTAAAAGGATGACAAAGTAATATGTCTCACATTAGATAGAATAAAACAATTTTATTGTGATTAACAACATCGTATTTCATATTTTAATCTGACAGAGTAGATCCAATTGGAGGTTGATCTCGAATCCGATCAAGATCAGATTCAGAAATTTTGAATTTGCAGGTTCTATCAGAGGGATTGTGCTAACAACATTGTTTTCTTCTTTACACGATGTCATTATTTTGATTATGATTTGTTTAGCAAAGAGTTCATTCAATTGTTGTTCGAGAATCTCGATCACCTTCTTTTGAACATATTGAATCTAGTAAGTCATTTCATTTTGTAAGTTGATTATTGCGAAGAAATATTTTTTTTTTCTAGAACCATATATATTTAATTTTAATCAAGTTAGTGACCAAGATACAATTCCATCAATAAATATATATTCTCAATCATCTCCTCATTTACCAATATCATTATCTTCTACATCATCAATTCAACAAGAAGAAAGAACAATATCAAATGTTGATAATGAAATAACACCTCGAACATCATCATCATCATCATTTATACATGAGACAAAACATTTATTAGATATTATGTCAATAAATCAGGATTTACATATGTCAACATTAGCTTCTGAAGTTTAATATGTACATTTTTACGTAACAGTTGTGTTTTCTTTTTTTTCTTCATGTTGTGGTGTTTTTTGACTCAGTGCTTTTTTGTTTGTGTTTTTGATAATTAAAATATAAGAGCCATTGGAAGTGTTGTAAAAATCGTTTTTAAATAAAAAGAATATTAAAATCGATATAACAAATAAAGGAAAATGAGTGAGTCGTAGAATGAATTAAATGATTAATTTCATAGTTTCTAAAATTTATTTTTGATGTAAAGAAGAATAGATGAATATTATGTCATTTATAGAACAATCTTAAATGAAAATAGTTAAAGTAATATGATAGAAGTTGCCACTTTGATTATGGTTAAAATAATTGAACCAGCAACTTTTAAAATTGGTGCACATTCTTTAAGTCGAGTTGACCATGTATTTTTCTTTGCAAGTGCTGCTCGATGACGTTGTGATTGTTTAATTAGAACTACAGTGAGCGCAGTTGAACTTCCAATTGCAACAATAGTTAAAAAAACGATAACAATTATTTTCGCACTATTTCGTTCAAAGCATGAAACTTCATCATGATATCGATCATCATCATCATCATCAGCAACCATATTTCTATTTATTTGACTCATTTGAAAGATAACAGAAAGATAAATAAAAACACAAATGATTTTTTTTCTTCTTAAACTAATAATAATGAGAAATAAGTTAATATTTTTATCGCGCGGGTTTTTATTAAAAAAAGAAACAAATTTTTAGAAAATCATTTTTTTTTCCTAATTTATATTTATCGATCAAAAAGTGTTTCAGCTATATCTGTAAATAATTCTTTAAATATTGTTGCAATTGAACCTTTGTGTGCTTTTATCCATTTATAGACAATACCATCTTTCATAATTATATCTAAAACTTTATTTGCAACATGATGTTTACGTTTAAATTCATTTTTAATATGTTGACGTTTACGATCACGTTCTGCTTGTTTATGTAAAGTATATATTAATAGAATTGAAGTTATCAGTAGAATAAGTGAGAGAAGACTATTGATTATTATAAACCAATATCGAGTACAACATGATGAATTTTCATGATTATCATTCATCCTTTTTTTATTATGATTTTCATCTGATGATATTGTAGAGATAATACTTGTATCACTCATTACTTGTTATATGCTAATCTATAAATTAACAGAAATTGGAAGTCAACTATTTTCAATGAACAAAATGAAGGTAACTAAGACAATAAAAAGGCACAGAAAACATGATAGTATTAACTCTTACCATGAAAAATAGATGAAGTAAAATATTCAGAACCAGTTTGATAATTTTTTATCTATTAAAATTATTTTCTGTTTATTTTTCTTTCATTGCTACTTTGTTTCTTCTTCATTTTATTCTTTTGTTTTTCTCTCTATTATGTTTAATTTTATTTGCTTTATTGCTAAAGAAATCAGAGACAATGATCAAAATTGAACTACAGAGTGTTCCAAAAGTTCACCGAAAAAAAAAAGAAATTCGTATTTATTCTACTATTTATCAAACTTAATCAACTATTTTTTATTCAAATGATAGATATCACTGTGAAGTTTTTATTTCTACAGACAAACTTCACCAATACGATTCAAAGTTATTACTTTCGACTGAAATACAAAAATCAGTCTTTTTTTCGATGAAAAAAAAAACACTGCGAAGTGCTTCGTCTCGATTAATACTTCAATTTATTGTGTTTTTTTGTGGCCAGATCTTGCACAATCGTTTATATGCATTTGTTTTGATGTGTCACTGCAAAAAGAAGCCTAATGATGTTAAGTCCAATGATAATGAAGTCGATAAAATCATTTTAACTTTTCGATCAATGACTGATGAACTGGAGAAGATGAACTGATTTCGCGATCTTCATAATCATTGAACTTGACATCATTAGGCTTCTTTTTGCAGTGACACATCAAAACAAATGCATATAAACGATTGTGCAAGATCTGGCCGCAAAAAAAAACACAATAAATTGAAGTATTAATAGAGAAGAAGCATTGCGCAGTATTTTTTTTTTTGTCGAAAAAAAGACTGATTTTTGTATTTCAGTCGAAAGTAATGACTTTGAATCGTATTGGTGAAGTTTGTCTGTAGAAATAAAAACTTCACAGTGATATCTATCATTTGAATAAAAAATAGTTGATTAAGTTTGATAAATAGTAGAATAAATACGAATTTTTGGAAATCTTGTAAAAATTGTTGTACTTATAAATGTAGTTGTAATTGTCATTACAGGTTTTCTTGTTAATGAACTATGATAATTTTCGAGTTGAGATACTGCTAAGAATGTCTTGTTGATTCGGTTGAATAAGTGATTTTTCTTTTCGTTGCGTTTGTTTTCATTTATTTAGTCATAGCTAAATATCATCGAACTAATAGGCTCCTACTGTAATGATATTCAACGTCAGGAACTTTTCTAATGCATCTATCTGCTATGTAATATATTGAATTGAATTTTTATGAATAGATTTATAACAATACACCGACTTATGAATTCTTCATGAGTACATTATCTACTAGTGGGTTCATAAACATTCTTATAAAGAGAAGATATTTATAAAATTGATCGGTAGCGAATACTGCATGTTATCTGTTTTAATAAACACATAAAAGTTAAGAGATCTTTAAAACTGTATTATTCTGAATGTGATTTAAATCAATCGATTTATTTTTCAGTCAGATATTAATGTATCAACAATCAATGATTTTATTTTCAATTAAGTATTGATTTATCAATGTAAAAGAAGAAATACAGTATCAAAAGAGAGTAGATCTACTAACGTTTCTTTTGCAACTAGTTTGATAATTCGCTTTTTTTAACAACGAAAACAAAAGGAATAATCATATAAAAATAGCGCACAATTTTATAAATGTTCCTATTTATTGAGACCATGATGATTTCTTATTTCTCCTTTTTTGCAATGTTCTTTTTCAATTTTTATTGTTATTTCAATAGGATAATAAGTACAAAGAAGAATTATTTTTATATTGCTCTATTAAGAGTATATCCAAAAAAAAACATATATATATAGAAAACTCATCAAAATAAAAATGTTTTAAAAAGAGTGTTTCATATCACATTAACGTTCTTTGTTTTCTCAAGAAATCAAAGAAACGATCAAACCAAGTGTCATTTTGTTTTTCGTGATTCGTTAAAAAACTATACCAATAGAAAATATAATTTGAAGAAAAAGAGAATATTCGTGAATTCATATGTCGCACACATTTTCTCTTCGAAGTTTCATATTTAAATTTATTTCTAAAGTATTTACTTGACAAACGTATTAAAGACATTTTATTAACATAAAGTTATCAAAGTTTTAATAGAATAATTGAGATAAGAATATGAAATATATAATAACACATCGATTGAATACTGTCTGTTGAAATTTCTTTTTCAACATTCATCTGACATAAAACAATCGATTAGGAACAGTGAATTAAACATTCCACTACCGTTTTTCATTAAGAATTCTTATTAATCAATTGAAGTTTATCTAAAATAAAAGATTGATGTCATTCTTTCTTTTATACAGATAGAAACATTTGCATGTAAAACTATTTATTTGGCAGGTTTATTTCTATTCAACAAACAAATAATAAAAAAAACCAAATACATTTTTTTTTATAAAAAGAAAACACGCGACATTATAAAGTTTCGTTTTCATTTGAATTTGATTATGCTTCTTTTCGTTGTTTTGCCTTTTTCATATAACTTTGTAAATAAAAATTAGAAAAAAGTAACAATATAGATATACCATAGAGTAAGAATGAAATATCAAAAACTTTTGGAAAATTACATGGCGTAAATAAATTAATACTTGAATGACCAATTACAGCAACAAATTGAATCTATTTAAAATAATATAAGTAATATATTTATAAATAAAATCATAATAAGAAACTTACAATTTGAGCTTGTGTTAAATAACGTTTCCACCAAAGATATTTTTGTATATGAGATCCACAAGCACTTAAACCATAATAAGCATACATAACAACATGAATAAAAGAATTTAAAATCACAATAAACAATGCTAAAGTAAAAAAACAAATATAAACACTTAAATAATCTAAAAACTTTTTAAAAATACATATTTTCTTTTATCATTAGTACTACTTACATTGACCACCTCCAACATATTTTACTCCATACCATCCAAAGAATAGCATTGTAAGATGATGATAAACATGTAAAAATGTTATTTGATTATCTTTTTTTCGTAATACAAATATAATCTAATCATAAAACAATATGAAGAATTGTTCATTTTTCTTTTCATTCATTTTTTCAACTTACTGTGTCAATCAAATCGACTATTTTCATAATATAATACCACCAACATGCTTCACATGCCTTTAAAAAAAAAACCAGAACAATTATTTTCCTATATTATTCCAAATTCGATTTAATAGGAAAAAAATAATAATTTAAATGATAGAAAAAATAGTCTGACATTTCACATGATTCGTTTATTGATAAATTTATTTCAATATAATAATAAAAATTCAAACTTGTTTGCCTTACTCGAATAGCAGTCATACGATTTGAATAATCAACAGGTTGACATAGAAAACTGTATCTATCTTTAAACCATACATATGTTGACTAAATATAAAATATACTTTTTCAAGAAATTTATTTTACATTTTCATACTTCATAAGTTATATAAGCACAAATGATCACTTGTAAAATATTATAAATAAACATAAAATTTCGTAATTTAAAAGGCTTTTGATTTTTCATCCATTTTCGTCCAAAAATAATAGCACAAACATAGGCAATAGCTATCACAAGTGTTGGAGAAACATCTTTCATCAGAAGCCAATTGTTAACACGTACATCTGGATACAAATTTTAATGTTAATTAGAAAAAAAAAAACAGATTTTTTGAATATATAATAGACTTGCCTCCATCTTCTGGTAAAGTAGTAAAAAGACCCATTGTCACTATTTGTTCAGTATCAACTTACAAATCCAATGTATAAAAATGAATTTTTTCATTATTCTTAATACATGTATGTGCATGAATGTTTTTTATGTAACTGTAGTGACAAAAGGAAGAAAAAAATGTCTGCGAATGATTTGAATACGAAAGTAGAAGTAATTTTTTTTTTCTCTTTCAATAAGAATTTTGAACTCAATGAGAGAGGATACTTCAGCAAAAATGAAAGAAAAACGTATCAAGATATGTTACAGATTATTTCCGTTATTCAATCAATTACTTTCATTTTCAAGAAATTATTCATTTTTATTAATGTAAACAAAAAAAAAATAAAGATAGACATTACAACATGGACGGATTATTAAATATAAATTGAATTGAATTATTTTAATATTTTTTTCCCATACGTGTATTTCCAGCATCAAATTTAAGTGAATGTACACTTGCAAAACTATCATAACCAGCTAAAATAACACATTTAAAATGACGAACTTCTGTTAAACGATCTAATGTATATTCATTTATTTGAAGATTATTCTCATTATTTGGTAAAGCTAAAAATATTATTTTTCAAATATTAACAAATATTCAACTTAAAATTACTTTTTTCAAGAATAGTATCAAAATTTCTTGGTTCTGCATTACTCGTAGTAAACATAACAAAACGTTTGACTAAAATTATACAAAAAAAAAAGCATTAAATAATAGTTTATAATTAATAGAAAAACAAAATATTTTTTTTTTCATTTTTTTTACCATTTGTTGTTACAAATCGTAATTGTCGAAATTCAATGGGTTCTTTGAATGTAATAATAAATTCTTGTGGATATAAACCTGTTGTCATCCAAAACACTTTATCACTTCTAATAAAAGAAACACATGAGAATCGGCTAATACCAATGATAAAACTTTCAACTCTCCATATTCTCTGTAAATATGATTCGTAGTAGCTTATGTATTGAAATTAGGATGATAATAAGCAAGACAATCTCGTAGAGTGAATCAACAATTTCAATAAAAATCCAGATATTTTAAAATCTATTTTATTATTTCTGTACAAGACAAACTCTGCAAATAATGATAAATTCATGACTTTTGCTTCACTAACAGTTACTCGTACTACACTTTTTTTCTCAATGTCACTTCTTGAAAAATTTATTAATCAGAAAAATAACATATACTACATTAAATTTAATTGTAGACGTTACCCTGACCCTGTTGCTTTTCATTGATATCTCTCAACATTTACATCGCTCCGAATGAAATTTTTTTCAAATTGCTGTGAGATTGATCAACAAAGATTGTCTCATTTATTTCTAAAACTTAAAGATAATTTTAGTTAACTATTGAGTACAGTTTTCAAAATTGTCGGTATACCTAATCGGTGTGAAAAGTGAGACTTGAGTAATTCGAAGTATGATACTTCACTCTTACTTTTTCTCTCTTACATATAACTCTTTGAATATTACATAAAGTGGTGAACAAAATTTTAGAGCACTTTTTATTTCATGATTTTTTCCTATGAAAGATAGCTTGCGGAGGACAATTAAATAATGATTTCGATAGCTCTCGAAACGAGCTGCAAGTCTATGAAGTCAAAATTCTATAAGGCATATTACTCGAGTATTAATGACAGAAACTACTTTTTCCCCAGAGGACAAAAATTTAGAGCACTTTTAAAATTTTTTAATATTTTATTTATTTTTTGCTTTTAAAGATTTATTAAAAACTCTTTTTCGGTGCTAGTCGATGCAGAATTGAATGGGTTATATTCTGGTAATAAGTAGTTTTGAATATTATTAGTTCTGATTAATTAACATTAATTATATTTAATTAATATTAATTAATAAATATAGAAAAATTTTGTTTTAATTTTCAACTTTTAGGTACATCATTCAAAAGAGCATTAAAAACTGAACAAAACGGTATATTAATTTTATCGAGATAATTCATTTTAGTAAGATTGTTAGAGCAACTTACAATTTAGCAAAGTCTGTATAGATAAAACTGAAAACTAAAACAAAGAAATTTTTTAAAAGCTGCACTCAACAGTTTGCTAAAGTTATGTTTGGTTTTAAAAATAAGCGAGACAATATTTGTTGAACAATAAAGATAAATTTATATAGAATTTCATAATGATTTTCAAATATTGGTTCAAAATAGTGAAAACAATAGATATCAATGAAAAGCGCTCTTTTATATGATTTATCTGACACCAATAACAATTGCCAATGTGAAACTAGCTCCTTGGAAGTCTCAATGAGTTGAAAATGATGAAAATAAATAAATAAATAAAAACAGCCGATGCATCGGAAGTTTTGAGACAAAATGTTTTCAAACATTTAGTTAGAATCAGAATTTAGTGCTCTTTCAGAATTTCGGCGAGATTTATAAGTTAGAAGTTATGAATGAATCTTTGAAAGATTTGAACATAAAATTCGGGCACGAATAGTTACACTAGCAGATCTAGAGATGAAGAACATAAGCGTATCCCATCTGAAATTAATTTCATGCTGTTTTCAAACACCTTTTCTCGGCGCTCTCGTATTTCTATCATAAAGATACCCATTCTCTTTGTCTTTTTTCTTTTTGATTGACTACATCTCGTTTTGAAAATATTTTTGGATCAGCCATCTGTACTAAAGACATCTTACTTAGTAACAATGTGATCTTATTTCACATCTTCTATTAACTATTTTTTTACACAGAAATATAGGCAAAACTGTCCTCTAAAAAGATAGCTAAGGACCAAGAATGTAGCATGTTGATCGATTATCGTGTAGACGAATAATGATTATGATATCATTTTGTAGAGAAATGTTTACTCTTTCGTTTGGTATATTTCTAATATATTTTACTTCTACATTGGATGACTTATTGTGCACTGAGAGAGTCATCCAAACATTATTTTCAGATCTATCAAAGATTCGCTCATATAATTCCTAATCTATGAATTCCATCAAAATTCGAGAAAAGCACAAAATTTCGTTTCTAATCCAATAATTGAAAATTTCTATCTATCGAAGTTATTCGAAAAATATTTTCATTTAAAATGAATAAAAATTGTATTTATTTCTTGAATATTTTGAAAGCGAATAATACTTACGGATCAAGAATATTACTCGGTGGATAATCTTGATCGGCACTAGTAGACATTGACACAACAGCATTTGAATCTGCAAGTGTCATCTTCAAAAGAAAAACAAAAAAAAAAGAAAAGCTTGTTAATCAAATTTAACTTTCTTTTAACATTCTTTTTTTTTCTTGTTTATTTCAATAAAAATGGCAAATACGTCACAATACATGAAACTTAATGATCTTTTGATCTTGATGATTTTCAAAAAAACAAAAACAAAAACCAGCAGTTGAAATTATTCAACAATATAAACCAAAATGTTGCCAATATCTTGTTCACCTAAAGCCACTGTACCATGATTTAAATCAATTTTTAAAGTTTGATTTTTATTTTCAAATTCTATAAGACCATGTAATGGTGTTGCTATATTGGGTAATGTTCGTGTATAAAATTCCCAATTTTGATAATAAAATATACGAATCTTTTTACTTAATTTTAATTGTCGATCACCTTGTCGTCGTAAACGTAATTCTATTTGTTCAATTGTATCACCATTCATAATTGGTATACACCATTCAAAATTTGGTGAATATGGTTGACGATTAATTAAACGTATTGTTATAGATGCTTCATGACGAAAGTGTACAATTGGTTTACCAGGTATAATATCTTCTAAACTACTTAATGTTGTTACATCAGTATCATTACCATCAGTTAAACGAATATCAATTTGTTCAACATTAAGTGCACGTCGAAGATAATCTTGATTCAATTGTAAAATTTGATATTCATCAAATGATAAATGTTGATTTAATGATGTTATATCACGACTTTTTTCTAATATATCTTTTGAATAAATAACAAATGGCATTAATTTTTTTTGATATTTTTTATCAATTTCTGATCGATCTTTAAAATGAATTGCTAATTGTTTACTATCAGGTAATGAATTATTATTAGAA
The DNA here is from genome assembly GCA_905250125.1 of Rotaria sordida. Classification (NCBI taxonomy): domain Eukaryota; kingdom Metazoa; phylum Rotifera; class Eurotatoria; order Philodinida; family Philodinidae; genus Rotaria; species Rotaria sordida. The sequence continues at coordinate 33,248 of CAJNOL010000817.1, forward strand.
AGATATAATTTTTTTAATTCATTAATAACAAATGTTTGCCATGATGGATATGAACGTGCAACAAATATTGTTGCATGTGTTGGTGGTAATAGTGGTTGAGTTTTTGCTCCTTTTGATTTACTAGTTGTTTGTTGAGTTGTATATGTTTTAAGACGAAGACGAAAATCATGAGCAGTACTCATTAAATAATTGCATGAATCAATTAATGATTGATCGACTTTACCTATTTCAATAGAAAAAATAAAAACAATTCTTGAAATAAAAATCTAATTTCTAAAATTTACAAATAAGGCTAACATTCTTCTTGAAAAATTACATGTATGAACTTATTCGAAAATCAATAAATATCATTTTTTTGTAATTACTAAGATATAAATCTTAATAACAAAGAAATTATATCAAATAAAACAAACATATTTCTTCTCATGTAATATAATGATTGATTCATAAATAAGAATTCTATATTCAATTGAGTAGAACTTTTACAAAGTAATTTTCATTTCTCAACTATTCAATTACATATAATTCAAAACGATTATCCAATTTAAATCTATGCATTGTATTAATTTGAACATTTCGATCGTCAACGCTGACATACACATTAAGCTAAATAGTAGTATATAATAAAGACATGAAAATAGCATAGATATATAGTTTAAGAAAGACAAAAGACAAGAATCAATTCTCATAATGATGCAGACCACTGGATCCCTATATTCTGCAATATAATTTCTACATAATTCAGACCTACAGAATCTACCTGTATGGGTTCATGCTCATAGGAAGAAAATTTTAGAAGAACTATAGTCTGTATCAGACTGCTTTTTGTTTAATTCTTTTCACCGTTCAATATGTTTCTCCTTCAACATATATATGTCTAATATTGTATGTTTGATTACTTTGTTATATTCTTCAAATGTGAGCAGTATTAGAACATTTCGTCTGTTTGCATCACTGTTTTTTACACTAATCATTGTTTTTGTTTTTTTCTAATACACATAACAAACTGTTTGCGGTAAGTTACGACAGAACTGTCAAAGGCAAAGGTAACAAGTTAGAAAACTTCGTTGTTCCGCTAATCATCAATCTAACCTATCGCTATCATTTTTATCCTCGATGGTTTCACCATGATTTAAGGCAGTCGGGTGCTACTTTATAAGAAAAATGGACAATATCTAACATGAAAATGTTTAAGTTTTGGTCAAGTTGAGATAAGTCATCGTTTTTGGAATGATCAAGTACAAAAAACTATTAGTATTATTCAATGATTGATGAAATTAATATATTTTTTACATAAAGTTATTTTAAGTGCGTAGTCTTGTTCCTCTCTCGTTTTTAAAAAAATGATTCTTTTTTGTTTTTTTTGAAGAATTTCTCTTCGTTTGAGAGACATTTTTCATTTTAGCAGCAGATTCATCACATCTGTATATTATCTCTATTCGTTATATTATTATAAATAACTTTTAAGTTAGAAAAAAATCATAAGTTAATGTTTATGAAATCTGTTCTTACCAGCTGTTGGCCATTTAGCATTCATAATTGTTTTACCAGGATAAAGAAATTGATAAACATAATCACAAATATGTGGACAAACAGGTGATAATAAAATAGCTTGTACTTCAATATATCGTTTAATTAGATGTAAATTCATTTGTTCACCTTCAGAACATAAATCTCGATAATTATCACGTGCTGTTTGTAATTCAAAAAATCCATGTTTAAGAACATCTTTATATAACATTTTTTCATAACTTTCTTCTGTTAATTGAATACCACGATTTATTTCAGATTCAAATACATGATCATAATAATTATATTTCATATCTGTTCGATATTGTGTTTTTTGTTGTTGAGTAAATTCTCCATTAGTATTATCTGAACTAGATGAAAGATGTAATTTATCTTTAACCCAATGAATAACTGATGAAATAATTGTTGTATCATCTTCTGATGATTTTTTTGTATCATTTTCTTCTTCGATATCGACTAAATTAATAGCAAGTACTTCTTTAACCCATTCAATAAATGTATAAAGACGTAAAAGTTGTGCGTCAGCCATTTCTTCTTCAAAATTTGCATCTTCAATTGAATCACCAGCATCAGCTAATGTCAAACGCATACCTAATATATAAAAAGATTATTTAAATTTTTGTTTTTAAATTTAACTTCGTTAAGTACTAACGTACAGAATTCTGTACACTTTTTTTAGAGTTTTCTCAAGTTTTTGAATACTTCACGAATGTAAGAAAAATATTGAGATATGTAGTTTTGTCGGCTGATCTCCAATGTGCTATTAATTTCACTTACAATAATATGGAAAGTGAAAAAGATGCAAAATAAACGAAATTATTTTGGGTTAGAATGAGTATGAAGCTTATTATATTTTTACATGATTATAATGAACATTAACTACAAACGATATGGTAATATGAGCGACTCTTGTTTCTGTATATATGTTCCAACAGTAGGTGTATCTGATGCAAGTAGCATTCCTCAGCTGAATTTTCAAGCTTTTTGGAAGAGAACTTTAAAAATAACACTCGATTATAAAATAACTGTATTTCAGAATTAAGAGTTAATACTTGAATTTCATATTGTAGATAGAAAGAAGTCAGAGCTATATTTTGGTAAAAAGAAAAAGTCTTCATGTCTCATAAGTCAGAAGTTATTAACATTTTATGATAAAAGAAATGAAACATTTATATCACATGAACAATATTCAGAAAAAGAAGCTTATGATCAGGATTTGCTGATAACAATGGTCACTTCAATTTCGAAGTCTCTGACTATCAAACGATTAGTAGAAAACAAAAAAAAAACGAACCATCAGCAGAAAATTTTTCAATTGCTTGTACTAATGTTAAAAAGTTGCCAGTTGATTTAGACATTTTTTCTGAATTTAATAATAAATGTCCATTAGCACGGAATGCACGTGGCCATAATTCAGGATGATTAGGCCAAATAGCTGTATGATTATATAATGAATAAGTAAGATGATTTGGAATTAAATCTTTTCCACTTGAACGTAAATTAACTGGATACCAATATTGAAATTCATTACGAAGATGATCAAGTGTTGCACAAGGAATATCTGTTGTTAAAGATGAATAAGATTTTTCAGAAAAAAATATATAATCCCAAACTTCAGTTGTTAATTGAGATGGAAGAATATTTGCTGGACCTACAAAACAAAAAAAAAAGAAAAACAATCAAAAATACAAATTTCTCTTGAATAATTTTTTACCTAATTTTTCACCACTATAAGAATCTCGTGCTTGTAAAAGATGAGCTACAGTATAATAAGACATATAAATAGTTGAATCAGATAATGATTCAATTAAATATTGGTCATCCCAAGGTAATTTTGTACCAAGACCATATGAACGTGAACATGCATGTTCATGTAACCAACTTAAAACAGCTTCAAATTGATTACGTGTTTCTGTATGATAAACATTCATTTTATCTAATGAACGTTTAACTTCTTGTTTCCATTTTTCATTACCATAATCAAGAAACCATTGATCAACAAGTGCAACAACACATTCATCATTTGATCGTGATATAACTTTACCTTCTGGTTCATAATAAGAACATGCTTGTCCAGTTGTAATTAAATCATCACGAACAAGTTTTTTAGCATCAGATACTTTTGTATTTGCATATTTACCAACTACAAGTATTCCATCATAAAATGATTTTGTATAAATTTTATCTTTTGCTTCTAATAATTTATCACGATCATTTTGTGAATGAATTTTCATTTGATTACATATTGTAGGTGCTGCAAGACGACCATATGGTTCAAGTTCAATAATTTCTACTGGATCATACGGTAATACCATGGATTCTTTAATATGATATTTTTCTCGTAAATTAGGCTTTTATTTAAAAAAAACAATAACAATAATAAAAATTTTAAATTAAATAATCTATGTTTTTTTTTTCCTACCTTATTTTTAATATCCATTAAAGCAGCATAATCATCTGGTGCATCACTTGGTACTGATGTAACAACACCTGTACCTTTATCTTCTTTAATTGTCATCATAGGTAATACATAAATTGTTTCATAACGTGAAAGTGGTGGATGCAATGGTAATCCAAATAATTCTGAACCAAGAAATTCAGCTAAGACCGTATAGCGACCATAGGTATCAGTAAATTCTTGATAAGCCATATTACGAGCAGCACGTCGTGTACATATAAGAATACCATGTAAACGTGTTTCAAATGCTACATAACGAATATCCGGATGAACCCAACAATTTGTTTGACCATACATTGTTTCTGGTCGAAGAGTAGCAGCAGCTAAATAAACACCAGTTGTTAATGATGTTACATGAGGTTTTAATTTTTCTGGTATATGATCATTATGAATACGAAGTTTAATTACAGTATATTCTTGTGGACCTACACCTTCACCACTACTACGATCATGATCCATACATGGTTGATTATCTTTAGGTGAATAAATTGTATATCTATAGAAGTAAAATGAATTATGTTTAATTGATATTAAAAGATTTTGTTTTTAGTTCTTTTTTTTACCGTTTGCCAAATTGAATTTTACCACCTTCTTTTAAATGATGAAATTGCCAACGAACAAATGAATCATAGAATGGATTAACATCAGTTGTTACAAATGAACGACGCCAATCAACCTGTAAATATTATTCAAAATTGATTAACGAAAGAACGTTTTCAATTGATCAATGGCTTTTAAATTCAAACTCTGTGCATAAGGTTAATATTTCGAGAAGGAAGCATTCTTTTGAGTTAAAATTTTCAGGATACTCTACTAACAAATAGATCTGTCAATGAGCAAAATTTCATACCGAAATACTATCATTCGATTTATTTGTATATACCAAACTAAAGGCTAAAATTCCAGTATAAATGCCTATGATTCTGGATAGAATGTTTAAGAGGGCTTATCTTTTTGAGATTTTTTTTTAAATATCTTACTGGAGTCTACTTTATGCACAGAATCAAAATTTCAAAGCGATTGATTAATTGAAAAATTTGTCTCAAAAGATTTACTTTTAAGCCCATCATTTCAAGATCTCGTTTAACATGAGGTGGAAAATAAGAAATCCAATATTGTGGATCAGCAAATCGTCGAATTTCATCATCATCATCGATTCCTAAACTACGCATTATTTGCCATTGATATTTTTCACCACCACTCTTAGCTGCTGCTTTACTCTATTCAAATACAAACAAAAAAAGAATGAAAATTTTTTACAATATTGAAAAAATTAATAAATATATATATATACCTTTTTGCTTTTCGATTTATTATCGATTTTACTAGCTTCACTTTCTTTTGGTGTTGTTACTTTTTCTTCTGCAACGTCTTCATTCGCCTCCATAGGAAATTTTGGTGGAAAACCAAATTCTTCTTCTTCACGTTTTAATTTATCGGCAGCAGCCTGTAATTAACAAAAAATAAAATAAAATAAAGATTATTTTTTTTTATCACAAAACTTACTCGAATAGGCATGCCTGTACAATGAAATCCAAATGGAAATAGACAATGTTTACCACGAAGACGTTCAAAACCAACGGCAAACTAAAAATCCAAAACGATGATTTCAATGTAAATAAAAGTAAAAAGTAAAATAATGAATAATAAAAACCTCGCATTTGGATAATGAAAATGTATGTCCCAAATGAAGACGACCATTCATATATGGATATGGAAATGTTACCAAATATGTATTTGAACTAGAATAAGAAGAAAAATGATTTTAAAAGAAAAAAGAAAGAATTAAAATAAATAAATCTTACTTATCAGTAGGATGACCAGGTGCATCGACTTCGAATATTTTCAAATCAGCCCATAATTTTTGCATTTCTTTTTCAATTTCACGAATAGAATCAAGCTTGGCCGTTGAACGTTTCTCAGTTGTTGCTCCGGCTGCCGTTGCAGAGGATGTTACCTTGGACGTTGCCATGTTTTTAATTGTGATTTGATTTGATTATCTACAACACACATACACATATATATATAGAATAAGTATCATGCAATTTTAAATAATGTATGGTGCTGATAAAAAATCGATTACAGCAGCCAACATGGAACGAGCAAACAATAGCTAGCTGATGAAATAAAAGGAAATCATTTTCAACGTATCATAGTTATTTTGAAAAGTTAATATTACTAATACGAAGGATTGATAGAGGTCGTTCGTATACAATAGAATCATTTCAACGATGATTTTTAATTATATATCTATAAGTATAAATTATTGTCCTGTCAACACATTGATCAAATCAAAGGAACAATTCTTGTAAAGCATTAATATCAAATGCTGATTGAAATACCATATCTTTGCAGTGGTAGGATCCAGCATTTTAGTAGGAGGGGTAGCGATTTCTAAATAGTGTCTTCCAAGATAATACGAATTATTCTCGAAAAAAAAAACAGTTAGTGTGCTCTCGTATTTACATTTCTCCGTATCGTTCTTTTTTGTACAATTAATTTAGAAATTCATGAATAAACAGCTTTTATTAAAAACTAATGTGAAACAGAGATGTGTACCACGCCTAAAAACCGAGGCGTGGGTAGTGAAAAAGATGGTGTAACCCTTAAGACAGTGGTAATGACGATGAGATCTATTCTAACAGAACAACGGCAGTGATTTCTTTTCTTCGATACGTAAGAGAACTTAAACGTGAATAATTTATTTATTATGAAATATAAAGTGAACTTGTAAAAATTAAACAGGGTTCGAGGATAATTCGCAGGCTAATAAAATTGGGGTTATATTTTTGAGACGTTAAGTTAATAATTTAATACATGTTATTTATAGCAAAAAGATAATTAATATGTCAGTGTTCAATCATCTCGTGTAGTTTCTGCATTGTGGCATCACGTAAACCTTCCAAAATGCTTATTGGAAAGAGAAGATCAGCTCCAAAGTATGCAATAGTCAAGATTCCATTAACCGTTTGTAACATAGCGAATGGCACGACTCCTCGAATTACGTTAACAAAAGGAGTCATTCTCATAAGTTTCCATCTTCCATAGTCTTCAGAAAATGGCAAAACGCCCAAGCTAGAGATAGCACAAGTAGGAGCTTCAGCCAAAGTGGGCGGGTCTAAAGTCTTCCGTATGAATATTCCCATCATCATGCTAAGAGCAAGAATGTGGCCAGCGTCGATTGACGTCTTCATATAGTCTCCGATTTCTTTTGCAAGTTGCCACATGCCTTCAGAAGCTGTTGCTTTATTTCTCATATGTGTTATGAATGGCAAAACACATGCTACTTGACAACTAAGATCGTGATTGGGAATAAGTGGCACACATCGTCGACGAGTATCAGCTGATATAAATATGCTTAATGCAGATGGATGATCTTCTTCAAATTTTACTAGCGTAGAAGCAGCACATAGAATAGCACTGCTAACAGCAGTTGTTACAGTTACGCCTTCACGACGACATTTTTCTACCAGCTGTTGTGTTTCCTCCTTGTTCAATGTTCCATAGCAGCTTTCAGTATGACAATAATTGCACATATCAGCTAATGGAAAGTCGACATTGGCTATGGGTAATTTTGCAGTGCTCCATGTATTTGTTACACGCAAGTATAAAGCTGTGAGGATAAATCTGCTTAGTGCAATCACTTTGCTCACTATTGTGAGATTTCTTTGCATCGCTATCTCCATAGGTATTGGCCAATCTAATGAGCTAGCAAACATATTGTCATCTTCACCAGACAAAGCTATAAGAAGTTCATGTGCCACAGTACTCAAGGATATACCATCGGAAACACTGTGTTCACATATGATTACTATTTCTCGTGGACTATTGTCATCGTTGTCATCTGCTGGATCCTATAAGAGCAATAAATAATGATATCATGTATTTAGTATTACTATCCAGGAGTATGAAACATAGTTTGAAAAATGGATATAAACTCTTGTATACCTGTAGAAGCCAAAATTCTGCAAGTCCTTCACCAATATCAGTTATTCTTTTTTCTTGTTCACGCCATTCTTGACGCCAGAATATGAGATGATCGGTATGCTTTCGTGGTATTTCTCGAATCTTAAGTTGAAGTGTATCATCTTCTTCTAGTAGATAACTATCTGGTGTTTTAGGATTGATCTGAAGACGGCTTCGTAGAACAGGATGACGACGCTGAAGAAGACCAATTGCTGCAGACAATGTTTCCCGAGAAATATGAGGCCCGTAAAGGTGTAAAACTTCACCAAGTTTCATGTATCCTTGATTCTGTTGCGACGTCTGCATCATAGCATTTTCTACTGAGCCAAACAATCGTTGCTTTTGGTTAATAACAGGTGAATTATATTGTCGAAACCAGGAAAACATCTATTCGCGAAAGATATCGATGTATGAATCAGCTAATTGAAGATATAAACGACAGAAAATTGGCTTCATTCATTTCAAAAATACTATATCATATTATTAGTTTTAGTTGACTACAGTTACAAAATTTTGTAAAAGGACAGACCGAATCGATTGGATATTTATTGTAAAACATCAATATTTTGAAATTCTATGGGCACAAATTTTATAGCTATTGTGAGCAAAGATACAATCCTTTGAAATAAAAAGAAAAATAGCGTTCAAGTTTTTGTTCACAATCCAATGCCATAAAACTCTCATTGAATAACTACTTTGTTGAAGGTCGATTGAGTTCTCTCAAGTTGTTGAAAATGAGTCGTTTAAATCGAGTTCAAATATAACCGAAGATCGAAGTACCACCTGCTTGGAATTCGAAAATATATGGAAAAATATTAATAAGGGCTATGATGTGAAAATACGAAATAAGCTAAAGATAAATATTATTCCAATTATGATGTGAATTTTTAGATAGTAATTCATGAGAATATTTATTGAATAAGTTCTAAAATAATATGTGAACGTAATTATTATTTTGATATTGTTTTCATGGAGACTATCTCAAGAGTGAGATGATGACGTATGAATACGCTTAATTTCGTCTATTGTATTCATTATAGTGATAAGTGGAATCAACTACATAGTTCTCTTTATGAGTTTTAGTCTAGTCATCTATTTATGAAATGGACAGTCGTTGAAGAACCTTAACGATAATTGATTTGCCTGTAAACTCATTTGAAATATAAAATCTGTAGCTGTGAAGTATATCGTGATATAGAGGACAAAGATAATGTTGTTCGAGACTTAGCATCTCTGTTTTGACGAGTTGTTTGGCTACTTTGATAGTTCTAAAACGCTTCAATCATTCAATCCATTTCTTTTTTATTTAGGACACTGTCAAAAAGTTCTGTGCAAGCTAATGTGACGTTCATAGAGCATATTTATATCATTTTATTTTTTTCCCTTGCTACAGAAAAGTCCCTAATGAAATTGCAACTATAACTTAGATAAAAATTCACTGGTTTTGCTCTATGCTAGTTAAAATGCAAGAGATTAACTAATCATAAATACTCACTTTTGAACACAAATCAAAATATAATTCTTCGAATCACAATAGAATGAATGTAAGTATGCTCATGAATATATTAAGATTATAATGACATTATTGGGATGTCAATAATATGAATGGTAAAAGATAGTGCGTAGTATCGACGCGATGCTTTTCTGCGATTTTCTCTCTGACGAAAGAACGCAAGGATAAGTCCTAGAATATGTAAAATAATATTTTTCTCGTCGCTAATAAAGCAAAGAACAGAACAAGCATGGCAAAGAGATTGGGAAAAGTAGAATAAGAAAGAGAGAGAAAGTAGGTCATAAATGAGTCATCCATTATATATAGTTCATAGCTATCCGATGTCTTGAATACTCTTTCTAATTTATTTTCTGCTACATGCGTACTCTCTTTTCAAATACCATACTGTTGAACTTAAACATACAATGATTAAAGAAAATTGTAGAATAATTGTATATTTTTTTCATTAATAAGTCGCTTTTAGCTATACAGAAAACAATGACGACACGAAAGTTGTCTCGAATTTGAATTTTTATCGATCATCGGCATGTGTCAGTGCTAAACTGCAATTCTGACATGGATGAACTGTTTCATTGAATTTAAGTAATAGGTAGTCTCTCATTCTAGACAAATATGGAGTGAAAAATAACTAAAGTTCTATCCAACTAGTCTATGATTCGATGATTTATAGTTCTAGACTGAATTGCAGACCCAATCAGACTTATAACGAAAATGAGAAAACTGAATTTTGCTTTTATAATCTTTTGTTTTTAAACATATTTTTCAACAAGTGTATCACTCAACGATTAACAATTCAGCAATTATCCTTCTTAATAATAATAGTTGACTTATTCAAGTCAGTATATCACTTAGATGAAAATTAATACATATATGTTCCAGTTCTCAATACTCCCCGCAAACTCAAGAACGAATTAGCTGTGTCATCAATGAGCGTGGTTCAGACTGGATCATTCCCATTGACAGCATATATTATTGCTTTAAAGCTTCTGACATCAAATGTCTTCATCCAGCTACTTTCTAACATTATTAAATTGTCCAAATTTAAAGATCAAGATCTTCTGTGTATCAAAATACGATATGGAAAGTTTTATTTTTCACATTTTTCATTATGCTTGCTGTTTTAAGAGTCTAAATGTAGTAATCCTTCTAAATCTAATCAGTGTTTTCATCGGGTTACTAAACGGTAATAGACATCTATCTAGTAAAATTTAAATGAACATTCACTGTAGTATATCAATGAATTCCATCAAAATGATAATTCGTCTACAGTTCGTTTCATATAATATGTTAGAAAACAAATTCAACTTTTATTTTAGAAATAAACAATTTTATTTGCTTATTTTATTCACTAATCGATGTTGTAATACGTTATGCTGAATTGTAAAATAAAACTTTCATAAGCATATTTTCATGTTTATTTATATTGTTATATGATGAGTAAAATTAGCATTAAATGTGGAATTTTTGAGTAGTACATATTTCGAAAAATTTCCTCAGTCGAAAATATATCCTTAACTGATTCGATTAATAGTATGACAAAAGAACAATCACTAATGTAACAAATGCGAGCAAACTAGAAATATTTCTAATTTGTTCTGAACTTATTTGGCATCGAAAAGAAAAACACACGTTAAATGACTAAAATTGTTTCGTTCATCTAAGTGTTAGATAGTAGCCTATGATTGTTGAATCGATATGGATACGGTTTTGATCGACAATTGTTTAATTATACTTATGAATTCAGAAGAATGCAAAACATTATTGTTTTAAAGAAAACGCAAGAGGATAATATTTGCAGCATCTGCAGTTTACCGTGTAGATTTGCTGAAAGTATTCTGAAAAATATGTTGCTTTAGATTTGTAAAGCAAATGATCCTTATGATAAAGGTAGTTAATTAAGCATTATCGAGTACAAAAATATTCTTTTTTCAAGTAGCTTTTACTGATCAAAATAATTTTTATTCCTATTATTACTATCAGTTGGAATACATGTGCAATAGTTTCGATAAAAAATTTTCGATATCTGAGCAAATTAGTTCATCTCACTTCCATAAGTATTATCTATTATTTGAATTCTTACAAAAGATGTGGTTGATTGAATAATACAATCTTAATTAAACGAACTTTAGTGAAGATCATAACCTCCTTTTACCAAAATGATCAGCGAAAAAAGCTCTACAAAGTCTGGCAAAAAAGGAAATTTTCTGAGTACTTTATGTATTTATGTTTGGCTACTCATGGATCTACACATTCACACGAAAATTTTACAAGTCGAATATATATTAAAATATTTGTCGAAGAATCATTCAATCGATTGATAATAGGCAATAAACTATGCTCGGATTTTATTCTTTATTTTCCTAATAAAACTCATATTTTTAAAGTCCTAAAATCCGATATCTAATCAAATATATTAATAATAAAAAAACAAAATCTCATAGATTTGTAAACTAATGAGAATGACAGTAACAACTTTATTAACAAAAACAGTTTAACCTTTTGGGGGCGAAATTATTTTTCAATTGAAAAATGGTTCTTTCGTCAATTTATTGTATATGGCTCAAAATGATTACATAAAAGCCTTATGACAATACATCAAGATAAGAAAGAAAGTGATCATAGCGTCAGTGCATAGAACATTAAAAAAAAGAGAAGATCTGGGAAGCATCTATATGACAGGAAGAAAGAGAGGAAAGATATAGATGCGGCGGTAGCTGAAACGACCTATTAACTTACCGATGATAATAGTTTTATGAGAAACAAACATTTTCCTTACTGGAAAATAGGTAGTACACCCTTGTACTACCGGCTCCAAACCGTAAATCGACACAAGTGGATCAGCTAATGAACGTAATAAGCGATAACAAGTTAAGAAAAATATATAATGATAACAATTACCAACAAAACAAAAGTTAATCACAAGTGAATCAGCAAAGGAAACAACCAATTATCAGATAAGGCCAATAACAAGAGGAACAATTACAACAAAACAACAATGTTAATAAAGAATGTGAAATATACGAAGAGAAAAAAGGAATGATACTGTAATAAAAACTTGACCAACAAATATATGAAGAAAAAAAACCAAGTCAATTTTTTTCGGAATTATTTATTTGTTGTTCTTGTTGTGTCCCACACCGACGTCGAGATTCTAAAAAGGATGAAATGCAAACATTTATATAACAATGATTATGCACTCACCATCGAATAGTTGATTTAGATAAATTTGTGTTAAATGACGTACACCAACATCCGTGACGAGCTGTTTTATTTCTCCATCATTTAACTTGTTCTCGTTTATCAATTTTTCACGTTCTTGTATTTTTTTTATCAAGACGTTGAATTTCACTTTTGTAAGCTTCACTCTAACAAATAAAACAAATATTGACAAAAAAATAAAAAAACAACATATGATCTGATGTAAGAGTAGTTAGTTGATATTCGCGCATACGCATGCAATCTACAAACATAATTCTGTTGAAAAACAGAACAAATAAAGTAGCTTTTCATGCAAATTTAGTCAAAATATTCCGATTTAAAAATGAACTAAATAGCATATTTGGAATCAGTGCAAAAACTGTACTAACTAAAATAATTTTTAGGGAAAAAATTTTTTATACAAAAACTTCGACTGTACTACCTCTCGAAATTTTCCCTGAAAGGGAGTACAGGCGAATTTTTCATAACAATCTTTTTCACTGAAAATTATTTTAATTAGTGCAGTTTTCTTTGCACTGATTAGGAATATGCTATTTAGCTTATTTTTAAATCGAAATATTTTGACTAAATCCCTAATGAAAATTATAAATGTTAATAAAACCACATAAATCAGTATAAAAACTACAATCGTAACCGTTGTTGAAAAAAGTTAAGTAACCTCCTGGTGTTTTTTTCTCAGATTTTCTCACACCAGAAGATAGGTTTTTACGGAATTTCTTTTGGTGGGACAAAAATTTCTAGGGCCATTCATTTTTCTATTGAAGATGTCAAAATACTTTGAAAAAATATCGAAAAACTATACTCTTTTTCATTAAAAAAAAATATCGTATTGACTTTTTTTCTCATAAAATGACACTTGTGTGAAGTGGAAAAATATATGGATCGATAAAAAACCCACACCCACATCCACCCGAGGTTGAGCAGTGTTCAGATTTTCAAAAAAGGAAATTACGGAAATTTCAGAAATGTTGAGAGTAACATCTCCGAAATCTCTGTCATTCCGAAAAATTCAGTAATTTCCACTATTTCTGAAGGTAATTTTCCTTGAGCTTGCATCTTTTAGGAAATTATAAAAATTTTCGCAATTTTTGTTTGTGGAAATTTGAACATACTTCTCGCGGTTACAATGAGGATGCGATCATTAGATTTCCAAAGAGTTCCTATGAGTCATGATACCGCTATTTGTTTGAATAGGAAATGAATAATGGGATTCTGATTTTAAGTGCAGAAGAATAAGTGAAATTGTCATGTGTTACAGGGCTGTCATATCCTATAGTTTTCAAATAAGATACATCGTTGGGTATATACCTTTTTCTTTTGAAGGAGCCAGGTTTAGTTTGGAAGAATTTCTGAAAGAAATTTCTTTTCTAAGAAAAACGATTGTATTTCACTGTTCTCTATTAGATTTCGACTTTATTATTCATTTTTTTTTTCACTAAAAATATCTCTGTCAGAAATAAATCATGATTTTGAACATAACCGTTACTTAAACACAACAAGATAAAATTTTCAATTACGACATTCTAAATATTCAAATTAGTATTCAAATTAGGTAAAGTAAATTTTTCTAATAAGATTATAGATTTCTTTACTTCGAGCGCATTTGATTAATTCAGGTTCATTTTGAAAAAATTTTAAAAAACTACTGATTACATTTCATAATGTAGTTCAATCTTATTTTTAATTCAGCAACTATAATTTCACTTAGCATTTAACTTCCATTAGTGGGTCATGAATGCTTCATCTAACTAAAAATACCTTCTATTAAAATGCATTTTTTTCACCAATATTGTTCAATATAAATATTCAGCAAGGAGATCATAAGTTCTATTCAAAAAACACAATTCATTTCAATTACGACATGAAAAGCTCAAAACTCCAAATAGTTAGAGATGGCCAATGCGCGTCATTGGTTATTAATTTCATCACTCATAATCATACGAAAAATCGTAGTTTCTTCAAAGTTTATATCAAGTCTTAGCATTAGATTTTTTCAAGATCTGATCACTTTATAAGATCTGATACAAGATCATATTATTTGTACGATCTTCCACGAATCGTTCATCAAAACTTGATGCAAGTTTTGCAGACATCACAGTTTTTCGTACGTTTTTCATACGATTTAGTTTGATTCATAAGACCTTACGTTTGATTTTTTCAACTAAAAGCTGAAGAATGAGATTCTAAACAAAAATATTTTGTAAAGAAAAAGACTGTTTTTAACAATCAGTTTTTCTTATTCAAAATACTAAATCAAATGTTTTAAAGTTGTAGAGAGTAAATTATAAGTTCCCAGGTCAAACAATCAGAAAGTAAGAGCTGCCGAGATCGTACCTCTGATCATATATGACATTGTAATATCAGACGAAATCATATGAAAAAATTGTGATGTCTGAAAAACTCACATCAAGTCTTGATGTGTGATTGTCAGAAGATCGTACAAATAATATGACCTGGCAAGAATCATACATCAAGACTTGATATAAGTTTTTCAGACATCACGATTTTTTCATACAATTCCGTCTGATATTATAATATTATATATGATCAGTGGTACGATCTTGTCAGATCTTACTTTCTGATTGTTTGACTTAGGTTGGTGTGAAAAGATGCTATGAAATATGAGATACACCGACAATTGAGCTCCCGACATTTGAGCCTCCGTCGATCAATTACGTAAGAAATCATATCAATATTCTATCACTTTATTCAACTCAAAAGTAGTGGACACCAGATATGGGCACAGGAAAATCTAGTGCGCTGTCATGCTGATTGACTCCATTCTGGTGAGCAACAGGGCAGAACATAAATTATAGTATTATCCTGTCCTATATCCGTCTCTCATGTACACGAACATATGCCATGTTCCTATAGTACTGTGACTTGCTGGTAAATTTTGCATAGCTAAATTAATTATCTTCACGTAAACTAATAAATCCGATTTATAGACGCGTGCGTGAGTGTAGATGAATATGAACAGAATGACCACATTTCAACATGATCACACCCTCACCCACGATATCCATAGGTAACTAAAGCCAATAAGTAGAAATTGGTCTTTAAGTTTTGAGAATTTCACAATCGACATGATATGATAACAATAGAATAAGATAAAACAGTAATGAAGACTAGGTGAAAAAAGAAAAATATTTTAGACAACTTACTGGTTTTCGTAAATATCACTGACTCAGCTCGGGATTACTATAATAGCGCGTCATCAGCCTCATAGAAAAATATTGCGTATTTCTATTTATGAATTTTCAGTTGAACAAAGTGACGAAATATTGATATTATTTCTTACGCAATTACTCGATGCAGGCTCAAATGTCGGGAATCCAATTATCGGGAGCTCAACTATTGGTGGGCTCAACTGTCGGGAGGTTCACCTGTTGGGAGACTCAACTGTGGAGAGCTCATTTGTCGAGGCTCAACTCTCGGGTCACCGAAATATGGGGGTAAGATATTCTATGATCATACAAGATGATATTATCAGATCTTGTATGGTTCGTATATTATATCTTGATGTAAGCTTGTCTGACACTACGATTTTCGTCTAATATTGTATGAACATATATGATCAAAGAATAAGATGGTATATGAATTTGTAGGGATCTGTGTCAGATTTTACCGTCTGATTGTTTGACCTTGGTAGCTATTAAACTCTTTTGCTAGAGATTTTCAAACATTATCTCAAAGTGGTACATTATTCTTCAAAGGAAAATTTAGATTGACATTGTTTGTATCGATAACTTTCATTTAGTTTTTATTAAAAAACAAAAAAAAGCCAACAGAAGAATTCAATTGCGAAATTTTAATCAATGATAATCAAATTTGTGTTCTATTTTACAGTGAGAATTTATTTGATTAAATTAATTATATAAAATATTTATTATTGATTTATTAATAAAGAAATCTATTGTCTGTTAAAAGTAAGTAATATTTGAATGATCGTCTGTTTTATTACTTGTATGACTTTTTAAACTGTCTATAGTTAAATCACGAACATTTTTTGATGTACTTTTAGAAGATGAATCTATACAATATCGTCGTAAAATATAAAAAATACCCATTCCAGTTATAAGTAACAAAACAATTGTAATTACTATTCGAATATTTAATGTTTTCTTTGAATTATCTTCTATTATTTGAAATAAAAAATGCGGAAACTTCGGATTTATATCCGAGAGTTATGTGTACTTCAAAAAGTGAATTAGACAGATGAGTTATCCTAGAATATGTGGATATCAAAATTATACTGGGAAACCTTTCCTATAAATTGTTTATTTCTGTTGACTATTGGTCCATCAATAGGGCTTGAAGGCGAATAGAGCTCAAATTTGAACTCTTCGCCTTGATTTACCCTGAGAAAGTCGTTTTTCCTATAACTTGATTTCTATTGGTCACTGCTGAACCAATAGTATTTCGAGGCAAATGGAGTACGGATTCGAGTTCTCCGCCCCAGAAAACCCCAAAATATCAACTCTATGATCGGAAGATAGAGCTCGAATTGTGAGTCAATTAGATCGCGGACAAAAACGGAACCTATTTCCGTTTAATTATGTTTGTAATAGGTAGGTTAGCCTTCTCGTTCCTTTATGTTTTATATACCATTTTGCAGCTCGTGAAATTCTCTATTGAATGGTATATAATAGTCGGGGTTTTATTTGACTATGATGGAAAAAGTCTTTTACGAAAGCTGGGGTGGGTCGATTTTCGCATAGGAAGCCATAGGGAAAAATGACTATTTTTGCAATAACTCACGAATGGCTCGGCCGATCATGCTCATCTTCGAACTCGACCGAGACATTGTTAAGACTAAACTGTGTAGAAAATTTCATCGCGATTGAACTCTTCTTTCAAAAGTTATCGTGTTAACGGCCGGACGGACGGACGGACATACTGACCGATTCTAGAGTGTACTCACTTTTTGAGTACACAAAAAAGGAGGATTTATAATAATTAAAATTAAAGAAAACAAAAAACTAGACAATATTTGAATATTTTACTTTCTTTCATTGCATGAATAATGTTAGCTGATTTAAGATTAAGATCTCTATAAATACGAAGTTCTTGTACATTTTCTAATGATTGACGTTTATTAATTTTAATATAAATATATCCATTAAAAGTAACCTTAAAAATCAAAACTAAAAATCAAATCAAACTAATTTTTAAAAAAAATTATTTTTTTTTTATATCTATTTACCTTATATTTTTCATCTATATCAGTTATAATATCTATAGCAAATGTTGAATATAGAATTAATGGATTCGTTATTAATTTTATTTCATCAGTCTATCCACCATTCTTTATTGAATTAAAAATAAAATTATCATTTATACGTTTTAGATGAAATGGAATTGTATTAATATCTATTATTAAATCAATATGCAAACTAAATGAGGTATATTTTTTTTTAAAGAATACTTCATTTAAATTCTTACAGAGGTTAAAGCAGTATACCAACAATATGTATTTCAACATTAAGTTGTAATGGTGAAGATATAGTTCCACTATAATCAGTGAGATACATCTTTAACTTTAATACAATAATTAAAATAATATTTAATTTATAAAAAAAGCGAAACTTTTTAGTTCATTCGAACCATTAACTGATTTAAAGAAACGGTGATAATTACCATAGAATAAGATTATACTAATAATGATGATTTTATTATTAGAATAAGGTAATAGAAGAAGTATTAAATGATACATAGAGCCAATAGAAATAGGAGAGTTCATCACTCTATTTTATTTTTCAATTTATAATAATAATAATAATAAGTAACGCGTCGGCCCAACGGACTTCGCTTAGCTCAATCCTGGAAGGGCAGAAATGATAAAAGCTGTTTTATCGGTTCAGTTCTAAGAAATTTAGAAAAACAGAAAGCTAAGGATCTTTAAGACATTCCGCTTCTGTTTTACAGGATCCAAATAATCCAGGCGTCGTCGAAAAATCTGACCTACTTTCGCTTCCAGAAATTGCTCTTTTTTCTAAGAATGGACTTGAGCTCATGATAACAACTCACTGGATGATTTGTTTTAGAGCTTCCACTCGATTATTTTTATCGATAGAATACGCTTTAACTTGGTGCTCTTAGTTTCTGACAGACAGAAAAGAGTACAAGCCTTAATTGCTTCCACTTTGGGTGCTTTAATCACCATAGTTACAGCCATTTTACTGATATGATTTATGCTAAAGATAAAAAATGAATTTATTTAAACATATGTTCTCTTTTATTCAATGAATGATCAACAATGTAAATGATGAACAAAAAACTTAATCTTTTTTTATAAAATAAAAAAAACTTTTTAATCACAGAATCTTTTTTTTGCTAAACAAAAAACTTCTTTCTCAACACACAATCAGTAATCTTTTCTTTTCTGAGTACAAAAAAATTCTTTCAAACAAATGTTTCTAGACAAATATGATTTTCTTCAAACAAACAACATTTTTTTAGAAAAAAAAATATTAATACGGCAACGTGCTATGGTTCACGACGACATGATGATCTGGAAAGAAACAAATATAAAAAACAATCCACGAATATCAAAAGCTTACGTTCTAATGCATGCAACTCTTTTTGAATATCGTGTAACTGTATCGCCAGATCTGTAATAGTCTTTAATAAATCCATCCATTTTGCAGGATCATCGATAGGTGAGCAATTAAATAAGGCTTGACGAGCTTCATCAAGTCTATTACTAACATTAGTTTCTTCAGCTTTCACTTGTAGTAACTAAAAACAGAAATTTAGTAAACTGTTGTAAATCTATTATAAAAAAAAGGACTACTAATAGCTCCATAGATATAAGATATTCGAAATGAACTGCCTAACAATGCTCTCCAAACATCTAATTACCTTTTCGATAAATGGATCAATAGCCATTTTGTAAGCCTTTTCTTCAAGAAAATTCTGACATTTCATTTCTTCTTGTTTTTTTTTATAGTGCCAATTTTGTTTTTTTCTCTTTCTGTGTTTAGTCAATTTGGTATGTACCCTCATCGTCGTCTCTCACCCTCAAAATGTATAAATTTGATATTGATTGGATAAGTCATTAGGC
This sequence comes from Rotaria sordida, assembly GCA_905250125.1. Taxonomy (NCBI): domain Eukaryota; kingdom Metazoa; phylum Rotifera; class Eurotatoria; order Philodinida; family Philodinidae; genus Rotaria; species Rotaria sordida. The sequence continues at coordinate 53,000 of CAJNOL010000817.1, forward strand.
TGTGGGTACGTACCAATCATTTTCTTAATGAACGTTCAATACAAAAAAATATATCATCCGTCCTCAACGAGAAAAGAGGACTGAAACTTACAATGTTACGGCGGATGTGTCCGCCTTTGTTTGAAAAATCAGGAATGGGAGAATAAAGATCAGGAAATAAAGACATTTGTAAAGTATATTGACAGCGATCAAGAAAAAATAACACTAATGAAAACACCTACAGTAATCGCCATAAGTGGGCGCGACCGAAAAAACGAGGAAGACAAAGGAGTTATTTGATTATATTTTACTTATGAAATATACATTATATGTGCATCATCCTGATAATTGATATAGTCGCTTTTTCTTTCTGTTAACAATGCTACTCTATTTTCCATAGAATCGACTAATTTTTCATTAGATTCATTAGCTAAGTTTCTTCATTCTTTTTTTTCATTTTTTCAATAAAATGATTGATCGACACATTCGGTTCTTTGTTTATTCTTAGCTTCATCAATGCGCGATATCTTCCATTGGGTTATAGTCTGTGAGTTTTATATTCCACTTAAATCTTTTTTTAAAATATCATCACTTGTTAGAAATGATTTCGAGATCGGTTTCATTGAATGTACACTTGCAGTTTTTAAATCTTCTTTTTAGCATTGTTTTACTAATTTTTATACCTCTTTTTGATAACTTAAATACAATTCAACCGACAGATTCGATTAAATGTTGAGCTATCCTCAACGGAGTCGTTACATCTTTTCTTTCCGGTATATATCGAATTTTATGCAACTTATGCGCCAGC
>CAJNOL010000817.1:53886-81606 GCA_905250125.1 Rotaria sordida
GTAGTTTCAAAGCTAAAGCGATTGAACAGTTGGTGACCTTCCCTCGTAAGTATTAGATAGTAGCTTATGATTGTTGAATCGATATGGATACGGTTTTGATCGACAATTGTTTAATTATACTTATGAATTCAGAAGAATGCAAAACATTATTGTTTTAAAGAAAACGCAAGAGGATAATATTTGCAGCATCTGCAGTTTACCGTGTAGATTTGCTGAAAGTATTCTGAAAAATATGTTGCTTTAGATTTGTAAAGCAAATGATCCTTATGATAAAGGTAGTTAATTAAGCATTATCGAGTACAAAAATATTCTTTTTTCAAGTAGCTTTTACTGATCAAAATAATTTTGTTTCTATTATTACTATCAGTTGGAATACATGTGTAATAGTTTCGATAAAAAAATTTTCGATCTCTTAGCAAATTAGTTCATCGCACTTCCATAAGTATTATCTATTATTTGAATTCTTACAAAAGATATGGTTGATTGAATAATACAAAATAAATTAAACGAATTTTAAAGTCTTGAAACAATTTGAGATATCAAATGTTAAACAAATATTAGTAAATAACTATAGAATACATGATGGTTAATTTTATTCATAAAAACAATCATTGAAAGAATATGAGAGAAAATTTTATTTTCTTGGTTTTATTCATACAAAAAAATTTTCTCAGACTTTAAGCTCGAATTAATTGACAGAGAAATCTGATTTTCGTTTTCTTTTGAAAAATGTAAAAAATTAATTTATTATGTTATCTAGTCCTCAGTACGAATAACTACAAGTGATCATAGCATCAAAGTTCGTATACAAGTATGATGTGTTCGACGTCGTGAATCTAATTTTAATTCAGATCATTGAATTAAATAATATATAAATATTTACTAATGCTCATTAATTTGTGCTTAATGAGTCAAGACAAAATTTATAGTGATCTTAATCTATGCCGGTCAATTCAACTATATACATGTTAGAAAATTATTTGTAGATTACAATAATTACACATTATAAAAAGGCATGTATTTTTGATTGTGACATTTATGGTATACCATTCAGTTTCTTGGCTTTTCCTTTTATCATGCAATGAAAAAGCATCAATAATAGCAAAATTAAAAAATCGGTTGAAAAAGAAAAGGTCACGAATAATGTCAACAAGTACCGTAATACTGTTATTCATGATAATAGTAATAGATTCTGGAACTCTCTAGTTAGACTATAGTGAATCAATAAACATGATGGTTAAGTACAGATTTATGTTTTAATAACAATATGTGCATATTCAATTGTAAAATACAGTCTATCAAATTAGATTCTAGTCACGTTCATCAACGTCTAGGAGAATATATCTTAATGATACTAATAAAATGAACTTTCAATGAAGGACTAATGAAATGTCTGATTGGTGGATCTCATAGAACAGGAATTGAACAGTATTTTCTATCCCTCTTCGTTTAAAACTTATTAGTAAAAGTCGATCATGTTCAGTTAATACAAAGACTTGTTGCAGTGTCAACTGTAGAAAAATAAAAGTTACATTGAACTCGAAAAAACGGATATTTTGTTAATCAACGAATCAGTGTGATGAGAGTGACATCGATTTTTTAATCTCAAGCTGTGATATTAATAAAGTTTTATCAAGAATTTGAGTTCCATTAATTAATCAACTGTAGTCATCATTCAACATTTCAATATCGAATAAATCATTTTAGATTTTATTAAATCTTACTAAATAACTATTTATGTGCTTTGTACAAATATAATCTTAACAAAAAAAAAACCTACAACAAATAATTGGAAATTTTTTCGAGAACTTGAATGTCTAATTCTTGAACTTATAGTTATCGAAATGTTTCTGATGTACATCGATTCATATAAATCTTTCCATCACTTCCACTAGGTAATGTTGGACGATGATGTAATATTGGTGTTGATGCACCTGAAACATCATGATTTCGACTTCGTCTAAATGATAAACGTTGATTTATAGAATGATGACCACCATCTTTTTGATAAGAAAATTTAGCTGAATGACGTCCCGAAATTAATGATTCAGCTGATCTACAAAAAATAATATTTATAAATGCACGTCGAAATACATCACTAAATATAGTATATATAAATGGATTAGCCATAGATGAACTATAACCAAGCCATGTTATTGAAAACCAAACAGTTGATGATAAATTGTCATGACATCGTTGACATATACCTGATATAAATGTACAAATAAAAAATGGTGTCCATAATGTAACAAATACACAAAATATAATCATTAAAACTCTTAAAGCTTTTCGTTCATTAGCTGCAACGATATCTTCATCATTTATACGTTGTTGAGAAGGAACCTTTGAAAATAATCTTGAAGGATAATTATACATCATAGATGAAGAATCAGATGAATTTGTCATTGTTGGTGAACTGAATTGTTGATGTTGTTGTCGTGTTTTAAATGAATTTGAAATCATATATCCTGATCGATATTGATATTGTCGTCGTAATGGTTTATGATAACGTGTAAATATATGACTTTCATGACGATTTGGTGTATGTAAAAAACTACATGATGATGTTGATGTACGCGAACGACTATCAGTAGTTAAAATAGGTTCTAATTCAGATTCCATTCGAGAAAAATGATTAATAGGATATGGTTGTCGTATTTGATTTGATGATGATAGTGCAGATGAACGTTGACCCGATGAGAAAGAAGATTTTGATGAACTACCACTTGAACGTACTGGTGATGTTGGCGTATGACGAAAGAAATTTGTTAATAAAGATGATGATGGTAATACTGATCGATTAAATCGAAATTTTCGTTGTTTAGATGCATTATATACACCATGTTCATTAACATTAGTTGGATTGATATTAGGAGAATCTGAATTTGAAAAAGAAGTTGTTTGTGTTGAAACTGTTCGATGATATTTTATTGGTGTTATATAAAATGATGATATTGACGTTGATTGATTTACTTTTAAGGATTTTTTATTTAAATTTGATGAATATTCAATTGATAAAGGTTGTAATCGATAAGGAAAATAGAATATATAATATTGAAGAATATATTGAATAATTTCAAAACAATATTTCCATGGAATTTTCAAAAATATTGGTTCAGTTGGATGATACAAAGCAAATTGTTGAAATGATGGCGAAGCTATTTGCATGTGAACAGATTCATGTACATCAGCTTAAATAAAAAAAATAAAAGAAATTATGATTAATCTGAAATAGCATATTTCATTTATATGGTTCTTTTTTTTAGTTACAAAAAAACTTTGAATGTTGGATTCAAAAGAATATGAAACGTTAATATCAGTTATTGAACGTTAGATTACAAGTCATTTAAGGTACCCCTAAAAAAACAGTCACTTTTCGTCAGAATGATCGATCACTAAGATAAATACAGGAAAAAATAGTCTATGATCGGATTTCTCATAAACGACAAAATTTTTATTCGACACTTCGTTTTTTCTTCTAAAAACTTTTGAAGATTTCTATCATCCCTGATTCGAAAAATAACCTGTTTTTTTTCTCATTTTATAGGTTTTCGATCGTATCTCTAAGAATTTTCGAAGGAGCTTCATTGTTTTTAAAGTAAGCTTTTTTATTATCATAGAAGAAAACACCTTTATAGAAACAGTGTCATTTTTAGGGGTTTTCTTAAGTCATTGAACTTGTCATCACTTTTCTTCGCTTAAAAAGTAAGAATTTAAAAAACAAAAGGGCTACGAGAGTCACTAGTCCTAAACACGAGTTTTCAATAAAAAAAAAAAAAGATTAAATGTATAGAATGAAGGCCCACAGAGAATTCTTGGAGACCAAATGAGCTATTGTTGACTCTTGTTTGATGAATCTCTCTGTCAAACGTCATGATATAGGACTGAAATTTTTACCATAGTCTTCCCATACCAGCCTCAACACATATCCTGAATGTTTCATGCAATTTGAATATTCCTACTCTGAGATCTACTTTTGAGGACCGAGGGAGCCTTAATCAGCATCTAATCTAGCTAAGGATAGGTTCTTCCTTACTTATATTGTTGAACATATGATCGAAATTTGTTTAGAAATAAATTCTTTGATTTGCAGTGGATATAAAAAGTTCTTAGGTATTGTCTTTTTCTATTTTTACATTTGTGAAAAAACTTGTTCAACAAACATGATTTAATGAAAAGAGCATAGAATTGGTCGATGTATATTAAAGATAACCGGAAGAATTATTATATCTGAAAATGTTTACTTTTCATATATGTTAAAAAATAAAAATTTTTTAAATAATCTTTTTTTTGTTTTTGTACTGATAAAAATTAGACGACATAGACTTATTTAATAAATTTTCATCTATTGTCGATAGATTATTCAAGACAAACAGATATTTTTACTGAAAAAAGAAATCTTCAGACAGAAAAGAATAAGTTCATGATTTTGTAGAGATAAAATATTATTATTATTTTGTGTGGAGTAATAATTATGTTCGTATACAAAAACTTTTTCGATTCCTAACTCATTTTAGACAAATAAGATATTAAATTTGATTTATATTATTCCATGAACTTACTTTTACTATCCGTATCTGATATTGAACTAGGTTCTTCTTCTTCAAGTGTTGATGTATCGTTAATAGTTGATTTTATAAGATTTGAATTTTCTAATTGTTCAATTTTGTCTATTTGTTCAGATATTTGTTGTCCGTTATTAACGATTGATAGTCGACAAGCATTATTACTTACGACAGCTGATATGTCATTTAAACTTGATGTTGATTTCGAATATTCTGTTATCTCATAAACAGTACTCATATCTATACCATTTTCTTTTCTATGCATTGCCGTATTCATTGTTAATATTTGTTGTTGATAACATCGATTTCTACTTCCACTTGGTTTAATATAACTAATAGTTAAATGTTGTGAATTATGATGAATAGGATCATTATTAATATTAACTTCATTAATCATATCTTTTGAGTTATTATCTTGCTGTAAATTTATATTTGTATTATTTATAGAAAATAATGATGTACGAGAATCTGTTAGTGAAGTTGCTTTTTTTATTGTATATAATGTTTTGTTTAAAATAGAATTATTATCACTATTATTATTATTGTTATTGTTATTATTATTTGTTGTTGTTGTTTTTTGTATTGTTTGTTTTTTTCCTGATGATGTACGTCGGATACCTTGAGCTATTTCAGCATATTGATGTATTATCTGTGCTAATGGTCGAAATGTTTGCTTTTGTCGTCTTTCACGATTATATTTTTTTTTATTAACTAATACATTTCTTAATGAACGCATTGTTAATGCATATGTTGTTATCATTATTATAAATGGAATATAAAAAGCAAAAATTGAACCATAAATTCTAAATGATGCATTATTTGGTGCACATATACCTTCTGATAAAACATTTTTTTCATTAACAATTCCTAATACAAATATAGGTGATGATACAGCTGCACTTATAGCCCAAACAGCAACTATTTTAAGAAACATAATACGACGAGTTTTATTTCTTCCATAACGAAATGGAAAACGAATTGTAAAATATCTATCCATTGACATTGTACTCATATGCCATATAGATGATGTGCAACACAATACGTCCATGGTAGCAAATATAATACATGCAGAATGTGGTAATGGAAAGTGACCGAAAACTTCAGAAACCATTCCCATTGGCATGACTAGAATAGCAACAAGACAATCTGCAATTGCTAATGACATAAGAAAATAATTTGTTGTATTTTGTAATTTTCGTTCCCGAGCTATAGCTAAACAAACCAGAAGATTACCAGCAGCAGTAACAAAAATAACTAGAATTAAAAATAAATAAATAAATATAACGTAGTTTGTTTCATTAATATCATGTTTTGTTAAATCTAATTATTTCCGATTAGTATTAAGTGTGCTTGTAGAATAAATCATATATATTATTAACAATAAAATAAAAAGAAGCGTCAATAATACTACACTTACTAATAACCAACAGGAAACGATACCACATTATTCGTATGGATGGTTGAAAATTTTCAGTATTGAATAGTGTTGAATTTTGTTCATTAACTATCCGTATAGCAGTTGATGAGGAATTGGACGGTTCCTTAATATAAAAATACATTGCTATATCAATTGGTGTCAAAAGAATAAAATTAAAAAGAATTGAAATATCGGGAAAGAAAAGTGTTTCTTTCGTTTGAGATTTCAATATAAAAAAAAGGCAATTTCATGTTATCTGCGCATGATCGAACACTGATTAAAGGCAGCTTCCCTTCGTTATTTTGGTCTTCATCATAATGAACTAATAATAATAGAGACGATAAATATCTCGCTTGTTGCCGTTCTTGCTTTTCTTCGTCATCGTCTTTCGCGTTCATTTCTTTTGTCAAAATTCTCTTTTATATCTTATTTAGATATATTTCATAACAACATTATGAATACAATATTATGGAAAGAGATCAAACAAACCATTATTGGTTCTTTTGCACTGCAAACAAATACAAAAAAAAACAAGGCATTTAAATTCTTGCCAGAACATACTCTTTTTTTAAATAAGTACTTTGTGACAGTTTATAAAAGACAACTTTGAAGAAAAGATGACACCTGTTAGCTCAATAAGCTTATCAAAGACATTTTGGAGTTGATATATTTAATGTCAGTATGATTTAACAGGACACTCTGTTTCATTTTAATATTTCTTTTTTTTTCTTATCATCATTAGATATTAAATGAGAATATCTTAAAAATTTGATAAATACTTACAGCAAGTGAATGACGCACAACTGTCAATGATGATGATGTTGATGATGAAAAATTGAGATTAAACATTCTGTTTTTTTTTTTGTAGAAAGTACTTGAATCTAAATAAAAACAATCATAATGATAAAAATCAGTTAAAAAAAGAATAAAATAGGACATGTATTAATTCTAATTTAAAATTACACTAGAGATAGTAAAACGCTCATCATATTATTATTTAAATGTTTAAAAAAAAAGGAATTTTTTTTTAAAAATATCGTTTCGCTTTTGAGAAAAGAAAAGGCTTTTTTTTTAATGTTTTTTAGATCAAAAATTGAAGAACTTTCCATATCATGAAATCATAACAGAATAAAAATGAGCTTTCTTCTTCTTTTTTTTGTCAATTACTAACGGATAATTTCATGATGACATAAGCTTAATAATTAAAAGGTATGTTCTAGGAATAGCTATATTAAAAGGAAAAAAAGTTTTACCTAGACAATAACTATCTTGTAGATATATATATATATATGTCTTACAAAAAGAAAAGCCACTTTTTTTTTTTTAAATAAATAAAAATTACGAATAATGTCAATTATACTTCTTCATTCATCTTCCTTTTTTTTTCTCCTTATCATCTGTTATTGTTCTTTGGCGCATTCTTTCTTTTCTTTTTATGATTATAGATACAATAATAGACTCCTATATAATAAATACCTTAATCCTAACTGAAAAGGAAATATTGTGTCAATCCAAATGAAAAACAAATGTTACATGATAGAAATTTTAAAGTCTGAATATTAGGTCGCTATTCTGTAGGTGTCTGAACAAGTAAATCTACCTATAAAGTATTACTTATATGACTGTTAGAAAAATTTTTCTAGAATGCAATAGAAGATCAATTGCAAATGTCAGATACATCACATATAAATACTTGTGACTAGTATTTCATGAATAACTATAAACATGTCAGAATCATACAAATCTTCATAAAGGATAAGATGAGCACAATAAATAAAAATATAATAGAGAAAAAAGAAACCTAGAAATAGATAAGTCAGGTAGATGAAAAGCCTCTTGGCTCTTTGTAATGAAAATGATTGAATTTAATCTTCAAAATTAATCTATCTAAATATAGAAAAGTATACCCAGTAGAATTTTACAGTTCACGAATATCACTTTAGATAAATCTGGATTAAAAAAAAGACATACCATATATAGAAAAAATTTTAAATAGAGTTTATAAATATCTATTTTTTCAATATAAAAAATTAATGAATTTCCTGTAAAGTAATATTGAATGATATGTATATGTATATATATATATATATATAGATAAGTTCAGAAAGTTTTATATAAGTTTATTTTAATCATACATACTTTTCTATCAATTGTGTTTATCCCATGAGACATTTAAAACTTTTAATTAAGATAAATATAGATTAGAATAATAAACGAATAAAAGTAATAATACTATTAAAAAACTATTAATTAAAAAAAAAAGCGAAATGAAGATATTCAACGGAATAAACCATATGAACAATAAACTTTGTTATGTTCGTGATTTTGAAGGATGAGTACAAATAATATTGTTTTATAACTCAAGTATTCTCATTTACTCCATTCAATATGTCTCATGAGAACCATCTGCAATTGTTTGTCATACTCTATTTTTATTCTCCTATTGTAGACCTTCGTGAATATAAAGAAATTTCCGTTTTGTTGATGAAATCAGGTTCACTATGCCATCAATCATCTACACACACACACACATATATATATATATATATATATATATTATTTTCATTTGATGCCTTCGTTCTGCCTACTACTCTGATATGGTTGATTATTTCTGATAGATAATGTTTTGAATAAGAACAAAAGCAACAATAATCTTAAAGACTATTTTTATCTTGTCATAGTATTTTTTTTTAGAAATGTTTTTTTATCATGATATAACGGCAGAAAAGTCCTTATTTTGTAGCATTGAAATTAGATTCTATTGAAATATTATTGTTAACAATTGATGCATAATTGCTAAGTTATTTGCATGAATAATGGCAAATATCAACAATCATTTTATAAATTACCTTAATCTAGAATTTTAATAGAAAGTTGTCTATTCAAAGATACAATCTGACTTGTTTGATAGTTTTGTTTAATTCAAAGTACTAATTGGGTCTAGACTTTGAATTTAGAAAAAGATTTACTAATAAAATGTCGTGGCGCAAATTTCAAGAATGATTTTCTCGTACATTTGTGATATTCACCTCGGAATAGATAAGTAGTCAAATTAGTCTATTAAATCGAGCGAAAAAAAAAATAATATAAGATTTGATTTCTCTGCTTCAAATGATATTTTTCTATTTAACAATTTCCGTTCATAAAACTCCTTTTTTAAATTAAATATCAAAAATTTGCATATGAATTTTTTTCATATAATATCGACTTGCTGATTCAATTCTGAAGTCTTTAGTCTAATATAATTCACTACAATTATTATTCTTATATACAATAGTTTTTTTCATAGGTATACGTAATAATTTCTAATCATGCCTTGAAAACAATTTAATCTATTAAAAATTTTTCTTTTCATTGATTTGAATCTTATTATACTATTTGTTGTTTTTCTTTTTAATATCATATCCAAAAATTTCTATTTATTTTTTCATTTGAACAAGTATCTAATCGATGATTGATCTTTTCTAATATTATATTCATTAGAAAAAATAAAACGCATATTTAATAACCATACCTTTGACATGCAATATACTTTTACTATACTAGTAGCGAAGTATGAGAATATCATGATGTTTATAAATGAGTTTATTTTGCTCAAAACCTTAAATGATCTTCTTCCTCTCACATAATCATGCGGAAATTCTCTTTAGGAAATATATTAATGGTATATTAAATAACCTAAAGTCTAACCTAAAATAATTGTTTTTTTATTTATTAGTAATAAATGATGTGCAATATTCAAATCTAAAATATTTCTATTGTTCATATTGCTAAATTTGTAGAGAAATGTTTGTGTTTTCAAGTTATTTTTAACAACTTGTAACGATTTTCTCATATTAAATAAACAATTTATTTATAAATAAATAATGAATCAATTTTAATTTATTCATATTTCCGTCACCTTTCAAAAGCAAAAAAGAACTGGTTATTTATATATAGATCAGTTTATTTTAAGAATTCAATGCATTATAAACAACATACAATTTAAATTAATTATATTCAACCTTATCATACTGTAATTTTTTACTATATTCATGTTTGGATTCTTCTCGAGATTGACGTCATTCTATATACTAATTGGTCTAATTGACAGGACACGTCAAAAAGTATTTGTGAAGGCATTAAAGAATATCGATACTACGGTGTCGCTGATCTGTAGAAATATCAATGTTTGGTATCAATACAAATCTCATTTTTGATTATTAGAAAAAATTCCTAAAATAAATTTTATATTTTCACAAAAAAAAAAAGTTATTGAAAATATTTAGCGTTATTTTCAATGCCTATTTAAAAATTTCTATTCATATATAAGGTGAGTATCTTTCACCTAACAGCTGATTGGCCACCTGATTCTTGTCACACCTGTCCAAGAAAAAACAAGTCACTGAGTACGTATTGGTTAATGAAACAAACAACTAAATATTTTTATTATGAAAAAATGAGAATATAAAATTTTTTTAAAGTTAGATTACTTACATAGCTGTTTTCTTTTTTAATGAAATTCTATAAAAATTTTATATTTCATTTCAAGAAATATTTTGTTTAAATGTCCCAAACTCGAAATAATAATAATAATAATCAAATGATACGACATTGCATTGAAACAGCTGAAGCATATAATAGTTCAATGTTTTCGAATACGTCATCAATAACAATGAATACAAAATCAACAGATGATTTCATTAGTGTTACAGAACAAATACTATTTTGTCAAAATGGAATTGATAATTTAAATATTTCATCAAAGAACAATAATTCAATATTTGTAAGTCAAGATTAATTTGAAAAAATTTTATTTCAAAAGTTTTTATAATTAATTATAAAATAGAAACATCAAATTGTTAGAGTAAGATAAAGTTTTATAAATTTATTTTTGTCAAGATTTATTTATCTTTAGCACGATTTATATATCTCAAGAAATATAAAAATATTTTATTGAGGTTTATTTTTAATTTATTAACGTACGACAATGTTTTCTAGAATGTTTTCTGGCTGAAATATTTCTCTATAATTGTGAATTCTAAACCAGGACAGACAGAGAAGAAATAACTCTTAGTTAAATATAATTATATGAATTTGAAGTATACATTTAGATGTTTGCAAAAACTCATAACATGAAATAATCTATTTGCTTGATTTTTGTATTTTTTAACTTTGTTAAAAAGTTTTTATTAATTTCGAGATAAAATTTTACATTCAAACATAGTTTAGATAAGGTTAAATTATGTCGTTGTTTGTTTTGTGGACGTTTCTTTTTTATTTTTAAAATTATTTATTCAATTGAAAATTTTCACACAAGATATGAATAATAATTCATAAAACGTTTCAAATAATTAATCAGATTATTTCGAAGTTTATATATTCACATATAGTTGAAAGATTATTCTTTGTCTATATACCTTTTCAGTTGAAATAAACGATGCATTTACGAGATCAAAATTCATACTCGGTTGAAAAAAAGAATAAATCATCTATATTGTAGACCATAGGATCAATGAAAGAGAAAATCAATCTTCCTATGTTAACTATATTGTTGGGTATAAACATCTTGTAGGGATGCACTAAATCCAATTCTTAGATATGACTAGATTTATTCTTGAAAAAATTCGTAATCGAATTATTAATTTACATTAGTATATTTACTATTAGTAATTCTACAATAATCAAATCCAGTTTCAATTCTCGGCTTTGATACGACTGAATTCGAAATTGGTGTATCCCTAATATTCTCTATGCCTTATAAAATAATCTATTGTATATTAGTCAGAGGCGAAACTGACATCGATTATTTATATGATCGAAAATGTCTTGAATGTCGACTCTATTTAGAATGAAACATCTATTGGAGAAACTAATCCAGTAAATGAGGTATTAATAGTCGATATTGTTTCAAATGGATATAAATATGAAAATTCGTCATTTGAACTTAATGTTGTACAACAATGTTGTGTTGTTTCAATTATTTCTCCATATGCTTTTACAATTCAATTAACACGAGATTTTAATGAATGTGACGAATTTTTTAAAAATATGAAGTATTTATTGATATTTTCTTATTTATTTATTTATTTATTAAACTTTTTTAGTGATTATTATAATTCAATTGATGATCTTCAAATATCTCAAGAATATTTACGTAAAAATCTTCTTTGTGTTACATTTGATGAAACAGCATATGCATGGAATCGTTCTCAAATAATGGAATATGATTTAAATGAAGATACTGTTAATGTTTTTTTTGTTGATTTAAATTCTTGGGAAGAAAATGTTCCACGTTCACGTATACGTTTTATATTAACAAAATATTCTTCTCGACCTGTTTATCTACTAACATGTCGTTTAGCATCAATTGCTCCATTAAATAATGATACTGAATGGAATGATGTTGTATCAAGAACTTTTCAAAATGTTGTTCATAATTGTCAATGTGATGTTGAACCATTATATAAAAGATGTGATAATACATTCTATGTTAATTTATTTGCACTACATGATGAAGCTTATGTTTGTATTAATGATTTTTTAATACATTGTAAAATGGCTAGACCTATTGATGATACTACTAATCAAGATAATGTTGTAAGTAACAATAGATTAAAAAAGAAATTATGAAATTCATTTTATTTTTCTTTGGCACTTAAGATTTTTATGCTAGATGCTGATGGACAGCCAATGCATGCAATGATTGCACTTTATTGGAAAGCTGGAGAGTATATTAAATACTTTACAATAGAATTCTTGAATATTATTTTTCTTTTTAATAGAACAATGCATGAAACAGATACTTTTGTTAAAAATCAAGACGATGATCATCCCTCTGCAGAATCCACTGAATCATTTCAAACAAAATCTCTATCTCTAACAAAAGTTGTTGTAATTAATGAAAAAGATAAAATAATTTTTGTAAGATTTAATTCTTATATAATGTTACCATTGTTTATTATATCAGATATTCTACATGAATTAGATGAAGAGAAAATAAAAATTCTTGTAAATTTTATTTAAAATTATTTATTAAAATCTTTGTATTTCCTTTTGTTTTGTTTTCTAAGGCGAATAAATTTGGTTTTAAACCAATTATTATCGATCCTCTTTCACATCCATTACTTTGTTCACAATTATTAAAATTATCATCTTCAATATTAATGTCAACTCAAATTAGTTTATATTCAATTGATTGTATTAGAAAAATCTTAAAAGCATATAATTATATACAATTGGAAATTTTTGATTTATTAGATAGAGCACGTTTAGCTGAAGCAAGTAATGATATTACTTTTTGGGATCAACCTTATGAGGTAAAACAATGAACATATTTCAAAGTCATACATTATATTACTTTATTTTATTTAGATTTTATCAATCATGACAACAAATGAATCTATTCCATCAGATAAATGGTAAATATTAAAGGATCTAGAAAAAAAATGAAGACCAACTGATTTATTCAATAAATTGAATAAGGAGAAAATCTAATTAGCATCTAATAAATTATAGTTTAGACTTTTATTTAGTATTATATATAAAACAGGGATAATTTAATTCTTTTTTTTATTAAAAATCGACTATCGATACATGCTAAAGAACTTTTCTAGACAAAACCTCTTTGACATCCACAATAAATAAGCTGAGGGATTTATCATACCGAAAAGGATTTTTTTTTTCATGACGATAATAGTAGAATGTGAAAATGATTAAATACAAGTTCGAAATTATATTTTAATATAGAGAATAATTGTAAGAAGATTCTTTTTACAAATTCTTCGGAAAAATGTTTAAGAATATCGCATAGTACTGACAAACGAGTCAGTTTTATACAATATATTATCAATTTTATATTCTGTAATCATTCAAAATCTTTAGATATTTGTTTATAGAAATCTATGAATCTTGTCATTTCATTTTTAGAATGGCATTCAATCTAAATTTATCAAAATATTCAACAATATAAAAATTGATAGATTTAATGATGAACTTGGTTTTATTAATTAAATCATTATTCATTAATATTATTCAAGATAAGACTATTGAAAACTCAGTTTTCAACAAAATAGTTCATATTTATAACAAACTTAAGATAAATTTCTTTGTTTTTGTTTTTATATTACTTCTAATGCTATGCATAAATCTGAATTGTTCTTTTTTTTTCCACTAAAATTCATTGTAAAGTTCTTCTTACTTTAAAGAATAAAGAACTATTCCATCTTCAGATAAACTCATTTTCAAATTAATAATTAATTTGCTTTTATTTGTTAATATGGATAGTTTTCGATAAGATTAGAAATCGTAATCCTTTTCACTGACAGTTCAATCTATATTGAGTAAAAGTACAAATTTAATTTAACTATAGGCAAAGCTTTCTTAAAAGTTTCAGCTCGATTCATGGAAGTATTACTAAGTTACGGTCTACAAAAGATATCATGGAGATTTTTGCACCTCGAATAACTATAAATAATAAGGGACTGGCTGACCTATAAAACCTTTTCTTTTCAGAAATATCAAGTTCAATGGAAAAATAGATGTTTTCGATTACCATCTATTATAACTCTCGTTGTATTTATTACTTATGGTAGTTCATAAGATTCTATTTTTATTCGACTAGTTTCGAAAATCAGGACGAGTTATTAGTTCATATTTTGTATACTCGCCATTACTAAACTGTCAAGAAATAATATAAAATCCTCACCGTTATTTACGAATTCATGTTATATCAAAATATAAATCTGTTCTTGTATTTATTTTTCTTATTATAAAGAATCATCAATATATTTATTAATACTTCTCTTTTTCTATTTTTGTCAATTGTACATATAAAATAAGAAAACAAACAAACAACGATAATTATATTATTTACATATTCATAATATATTTTATTTATGAGTACGATTTGGAGTCGGAATGGCTCGTTTGATTAATGGTCGTTTTCCTGATGGCGTTGTCTAACGAAAAAACAAAAAACCAAGACGACAATGATAGTTAATTATTAGAAAAACAAAAGAAATTATACCGTCATTGAAGATTTCAAACCCATAGTTGTATTTTCTATTGCTAAACTATGTATTGAAGTATTTTCAGTTGTATTAACAATTTGATCGATAAGACGACGTTGTTTAACAGGTGTAACAATTGTCGATGGTGTTGAATCCATATTAATACGTTTGGTTGTTTGTATTTGTTTTTGTTGTGATCGTGTTTTCATTGTAGAATTATCTAATGGTGTTTTACCTGTAGGTAAGTGTGGAATACCAACACGTCGAGATGTTGTTAATGGTGTACGAATATTTGTACTTTGATCAGACTAAAAGAAAATTTTATTTCCTTTGAATAATTGGAAAAAAATCTTCATTATTTATTTCTTACGCGTTTTGATACAACACTTGGTGTTGTACCAGTTATTTGTTTTGTTTTTAATGGTGTTCGTCCAACACTTGTACCTGTAGATGTAACAAGTGCCGCCTAGAACCAATAATTTTTAATGTAAAATCATTCTATTAATTAAATTAGATTATCTTTCTCATACAAATAAATTAAAATATACGTATATTTTATTATATGTAAAAAAGAATTCCGAGAAAACAAAAATTTTTTTTTTTCTTTTTTAATACTGGTATACAAAGTGTAGTAGCACATTTCATTATTTTCATTGTTGTTGTTAGCATTTTCATCATCATCAGATACGGATTGTAAAGGAATTGAACGAACACATATCATTGTATCCGTATATGTTTTTTTTTTATTTGAAGTCGGAGTATCTTGACTTCTCATACGTATTTACGATGATATTATTAGAAGATAGGCAACACATAAATGAAATGAAATCTTTTCTCATCTTACTTTTGCTGCTTCACGTTCTCGTTCTTTTGCTTTAGCATAATCTTCTTTTCGTTGTATAATATAATCTGCTATTTCTTTTCTATTAGCACTCATTATAAATGCTTGTCCATTATTTTTTTCAATAAATTCATTAGCAAGTTTTTGAAGACGTAATTCACATTCTCGTAATGTTGCTTCTAATTTTTTACGAGTTTTTTCTTCAGCAAGTGCACTATAACCACGACGATGAAAACGTTGTGGATCACTAGCATTTTTCTGATAGAAATATATATATATATTCAATAAAATATTTAAAAAAAAATTTTACTTCAAATTCTTGAAATTCAAGAAATAATTCATTCCATATTTCAATTTGTTCATACATGGATTTATTAACTTCATATTGAGCTTCTAATTCTTGTGCAAGTTCTTCATGCATAAAATATACATCTTCTGTAAAATCATCTAAAATTCAAAAAAAAACAAAACAAAACTTTTAATTTACAATAAAAACTAATTATTATTGATATTTACTAGTATATAAAATAGCATATTTCGAATTATTAGTAATATTATTAATTGAAAGTTTATTAAGCATAACATGAATTCGTTCGCGTGCTTTTAATATATCACTTGTTAATTTTTCCATTGCATGTTCTGTATATCGATCAACTTCCGCAATAAGCTAGATCAGAAATTTTTTTTAATTTATATTAAAATTCATATAAGAACCATTCTACTTAAGTTATGATCGAGTTTCATAAGAACAGCTCAATCGATGATTGCAGATTGAGTTAGTTTTTATATATGTTTTAGCGAATAGTATTTCATGAATTTCTATGCAAGTCGTTCAAAAAATATTATTTCATTCTCGAGATATATAGATTTCTCTAAGGTCACTATGGTCGAAAAAGCACATTTTTTGCGACAGCTCTATCTCAATATGAACACGTCTGAGGTTTGGATACCTACCACACAAAAAAATTAGATCAAATCAATGAACCGTTCATGAGTTGACTAATAATACCAAATCGACAAAAAAAATTCTCATTTTCCTGAATTTTTGTGCATATACATAACTCGTGAATGTTGATGTTTCCTGTTTCTCAGACGATCTTCATCAATATCATGATTTTTGGAGAAACCGATCTAGAGGAAAATCTGGTTTATGAAAGTCGAAGTTGTATGGTTTTAAACTACACATTGAGTACTACAAACTCCTGCAAGAATCGACCTGGAACATCGTTGAATAGCCAGCAGAGCCTTATCAAAGGCTTGTTTTTCATGCGTAATATACACAAATCCTTCAGAAATTAACGAAAAAGTTTCTATATATGGAACATTTTTGTTTATCCAATATAAATCAGCATTTGATTCTCTATTAATTGACATATATAACTTCTTTGAAAATGCCAAAAATTTTTCTAACGTTTCCCATACTCCTCCTCCAGAGTTTGAGGATCAAGTGCTGATTTATAATGAATAAAAAATGATTTCATATTTAGAAACTTTTTTGTTAATTTCTGAACGATTTGAGTATATGAAACATGAAAAAGGAGTCATTTTAGTGTTTCCTTTTGATAAGACTCTACAGTCTATTCCACAACATCCCAGGCCGATTCTTGTTGAACTTTGTAATACTCAATGTGTAGTGTGAAATCATATAACTCTGACTTCTCTAGATCGATTTCTTCCAAAATGATGATTGTGGCGAATATCTTGTAGGTGCCAAGAGTTATCTAGAAGGCTGAAATTTTTTATCATAATGAGTACTCATTGAAATCTTCCTCTGATCAAAATTTCAACTTTTTAACATGATTCATTCACAAAATATGTATATGCACAAAATATCAAAAAAAAATGACAACTTTTTTGTATACATGGTGGCATTGGTCAACTAATCAATGGTTCATCCATTTGAGCTCATTTTTTTAATGGTAGCTACTCAAATTACAGCACCATTCATACTGGAAATTTCAAGTCAAACTGATGTTTTCATGTCGAGATACAACTCTCACAAAAAGTTGTAAATGTATTTTTTTGGTGATAATAATGTTAGATAAATCTCTATCTCGAGAATGAAATAATATTTTTTCGTCGAGCGACTTACGTAGAAATTTATCAAACATTTTCTGCTACAACTTTTATAAAAATTACTCAAATTGGCGACTATCGACGGAGTAGGGTCGGTCTTGGCTTATAACATAGAATGGCTCATAATGAAAACTTACATCAGGTAATTTTGATATTCGACAATGTTTACTATTTGTAACTGCTACAGCTTTTTCATTAGGAATTAATGATTGATGTTTTCTCATTAATGTTAATAATTGTTTATGTGATTGTTCAAAACAAGCTTCAGCTTTTTGTACTTGTTCAGTTATCTATTTGAAAATTTGAAAATTTTCTACAACAAAAAACAAAAAAAAGAATTCTTACTTCATTAAATTCTTTATCAACAAGTTCTAAAGCTTCTTTTGTTAATGTATGTTGATCGATTTGAGTTAGATCAAGTTTTAATAAATGTCCAACCATTGTTTTAATTGTTGGTCTTTTCCATCCATAAACTTCTTCATATTCATGTAATGTTCGAATAATTTCAGACAAATGATTAATACGTTTTGTCTAAAATAAAATTTTTGAAATAAAATTTCAAAAAAAACAAAAATTCGAATACTTTTTCTTCACGTAATTCAGTGATATGTTCAGATAAAAGACTTATTTGTGTAACTAATTGTTTTGAATTAAAATTTGAATTATCAATTTGTAATGAACGTTCATTTAATTCATTACATAATTGTCTTTCTTCACGACGAATATCTGGTTCACATTCAAGTAATTTTTCATGTTCTTCTTTTAATTTTTTATATTCATCAACATAAATACGTAATGCTTGAAGAACAGGTAATGTATTTCCATATTGTGGACATGTTTTATCTGGATGTAATTCATGATAAAGTGATTCAAAACGTGCACGAATTGGTGTCAATTCAGTACGTTTACGTTCAAGTAAAGCATCATCTTCAGCTATCATTTCAGTAACCATTTTCTAAATTACAATTTGTTTATAAAATAAAACAAAAACAAAAACTGTAAATTATTACTTGAAGTTCACGTTTAGTTTCTTCAATAAGTGTACTTGGATCATCACCAGCATTAAGACACATTTTAATAATAGATGGAATATTTTGAGAATAAACTTCATTGACGATATCACCAGGTTGTCGAATTAAGGTTTGTGACATAGTGGAAAATTTAAATAATATACACACACTCTGTGATTTCAATAGGAGATCAAAACAAATAAGGAAAATTTTCTTATTTATTTGATTGAACTAGAGAGTTAGTTTTGTATATGTATATTATCATTGGCTGATTAAACAAAGAGCTCTAGATTTATTAGTGATGTATATAATTAAATGTTTATTTATTTATTATCTATTAAAAAAAACCAGACTTTTCGGATAACAAAATATTCTAGTTATCCTAGAAAATAAAATGATCTTTAACCAATAGATGACGCTCTGTACACGACAATTCATTTTTACGATTTCTTATCCTAAATAGCAAATGTACCAAGCAGAAACAACATACATGAAGTCTTTAGTACATCCTGTTTTCTTATTTGTGTTGATATGAATGAACGATAATGTGTACAGCGCGATATCTTTTGATTAACTCAATATAATTAAATGAATGGTAAAGTAAAAATGAAGTTGCTGGAAGTAATTCAAGTCAAAATGAATAACTTCAATAGATTCAATCTAAAAAATAATTACTCAATATAGTTCTATAATGATCATATAGATATGCATAACGAAGAAGAAGAAGAAACATGAAAATGACAATGTTGATTGATTTTTCCTGATGTTACCTTTTAATCAAATAGGAAAAATCTGTGGTTTTTGTATGTTTCTGTTGAAGTAGAATGTTCGATACTTTTTCTTTCAAATATTTTCTTGCTCCTTTCAGATTATGAAGCTATTGTATATATATATTTGCCGTTTATTTAACCTTATGTATTTGTTTTACATTTTTGATCAGACAACAAAATGAACATTTATTTATTTTTCTATTATTATATAACAAACTTCAACCTATGTATACTTTGCTTGCAAGAATCAAGTATACATGTACATTTTGCTCGGTTAATCAGTTTTTTTTTAGACAAGTTTTTATAGATTCCTTTAATATATAAGTTCGAATCTCTCTTCGTCATGATAACGGATGGACTGAAAGTTTTGAGACACAATATTTATTTATTATTTGAACTACCCTGAAAATATTTCCGATGAGTCAAAAGTTATGAGTTATGATCAAAATTATATGTTCTATCCAAATATGAGCTTAAAAATTTTCTTGACACTAATGAAATGATCTTTTGAAAGATCAGAAAAAAATTGTGATAGAAAATTTTTCTGTACACTTTTGTACTTTCACTATTGCAATTCAAAAGTAATTGTTGATACTTTTATTAAGATATCAACTTGTAGAACAGAAGCTGCCCTACAAAATGCATTATTAAAGTTTTTTGTGGGTTTCTACAGGTCATTTCGATTTTGGCTTCTCTTGAATCTTCATGTTTGAAAAATCAACTTTTTGGCCAAAAAGCATTTTGTATAGAATGGAGCTCTATAGTTTCACTGAAGTAAAAGTTATAGTTTAGTCCAATCTAAAACTTTGTAAAGAAGTGTCGACTTGAGAAAACAACCGACTCCAATATTTTTTGTCATCTTCGAAAAGAAACCTATAGGAATTAGAAAAAGCCTATTGTTCCACTATTCAATCTAGTTTTTCGGGTCTTAAAAAATTCCTTCATTAGTCTTGAACAAAAATAGATATTATATTTCTAATCCCATATTCAAAGAGAGCACAGAATTCTGATTGTCATTCATCGTTTTTGTCCTGTCTGAGACATTTTCAAGCAGAACCTTTGACTTATACTTTCCGTCCAAATTGATTTTATGAGTCTTTCAAAGATTACCTCGCCACACTCAAACAAACACTGAGACGAAATTTCTAAGACCACATTCGGGAAGTGTGCAATATGCTGGTCATATCCATAGCTTTTTGACTTCTTGGAAACACTTTCAAAGGAGTCAAAATAAAAAAACAATATTTTGTCTGAAAACTTTCGTTTCACCCGTTATACTCTACCTATATCATCAAAGATAATTTTCATGATAATTAATATCAAGACTATTTTTTGCTATAAACAATCAAATAATTAATTGATCTAATGATTCATTGATAAATATTATCATCAAGTTTTTTTTTCGTTCATTGGACCAAATGTATAAGTATATATTATACACGTTGGTTTTCCTTTTACTGATATTAATAGTTTTATTGCTTGAGATACGAAACTATAAATATTGATCTTCATCAGATAATTTGATAACATACATAAACAACGGCTATAGGTACATGACAGCTTATGTCAATCAAATTCAATTATTCGATTGTCATTGTATAAAACGAATTAGTCAAGGTTCACACCTTTTTTTTTTGTATTTCTACAAGCTTTAATTCAAAAATAAAATTAAAAAAAAGAAATCAGTAACAAAAATACAAGTAATCATTAAATGTAAATATTATATACGATTAAACAAGATTATCAAACTGCGAACTAACTATTCATACATACATGTGATAGTACATTTATATATATATATTTCCGACTTAAACATAATTTCAAAAGGATATATTACTCATATAAATGATTATTGTATTTAATCATACCGATGAATCAGTACATATTCTAAATAACAATAAAAATTATTAAAAAGTTGCTTCAACCATATATAATCGTACCTTTTTGTTTCGTAATATTGTTGTTAATGAGATCAACAACAAGGTTTTTTATTAATACGTTCTCAAATCAATAAAATAATGAGAACAAGGATAAGTATTCCAATGCCAACAACTATGACTTGTCCATTGACATTTTCGTTGCTTAATTGCCAAAGAGAAAAAAAGTTAAATGCACGACGAGTACTGTATACCATTTTGTTAGCAACTACAAATAATTTCGTAATTGTTTGCTATATATTAGAGTCTGTTTTTTCCTATATAGCCATCCTTCTTTCTGCAACGAGATTCTTTCATTAGACTTGATGAAAAATTTATGGATGTGCTAACAGCACCACACAGTACCACATGTCATCTATTATTATAGATAATATTCCAGCAAAAACAGAACATGATAAATGTCTTTGAAAAATCTATTTCAAAATATCTTTATTGAAACTTTCGATCGGTTAAACAAACGATTAAATCAATCACTGATAAAAATCTCATTTTTTTTTTCAAACGAAACGACAATTATCAAATATATGTTACTCAAGGTGAATAAAGATATAAACAAAAAAAGAAAAATTATCATTCGCTTTTTTCGTGTACTTTTATCTTTTTTGTTTCATGTTCGATCATATTTGAATTATTATGAGCAGTTGTTTCTATTATAATATCAGAACCATCTGTTTCAGTAAGTGTTCCATCTTTATGTAAAATAGTTTTAATTAGGCGATAAGTAAGACTAACACGTCGTTCACATGAACGTTTAGTTTTAATAATAGAATGTTTCCAAATTGAATTTGATTTCCATCCAAGATCAAAAAGTGAACCTGATTTTAAATGAATATCTTCTGTTATCTTGCTTCCATTATGTTTTAAACGTAAAATTCTTTCACCACCAAATGAAAATACTAATACATTAGAATCATTTACAAAATCACGAGTTTTATCAAAATGATATCCAATATGATCATTATTATCTATCGATAAGAAGATAGATCTATTTTGAATTATCTAATAAAAATTTATAATTACCTCGATATTGATTAACAACACAATGATTACATTTTTGACCAGTTATTTCAAATAATCTATCTCGCAATCTTTTAAGTACAGGTGGCCATGCTTTTACTTCTGGATAAATAATATCCTTTTTCGATTCATATCGATAGAGTGGATCTATTGAGATATATAGAAGAATTGTTTTTTTTTTTTGAAAAGAATTCATTTCAATACTTACAACTACCATCTGAATAAACATCACCATAAAAAGCTTTATCACGTGGTAAAAGATTAATAGTATTAAAAATTTTAAATTGAAATTGTTCACGAGGTAAATAAACAATTTGTTCATCAAGTTGTTTTAGAATTTCGATTGATTCATTTGAAGAAAATAGTGATTCTTCATACCAACTATCTCCTTCTCCCAATATTTTCCGTTGACAATGAACATGTTGTTTTATATCAATTTGACAATCATTGTCGGTAGACTGTGATTCTTTCTTACGTTTAAGCGTTTTAGATGATGATGCTGACATGATTAATTCGAAATAATGAAATCGTAGAAAAAACCAAGTATAGTACAAATATTGATATAGAATTGTGAAATATTTACGGATCCGACAGAAGGAAAAAAATTCTCTTGAGTCAATATGAGTCATGATGGTAAGGTCAGAGGGCAGTAGTTAATCACAGTTTTATTTTTAGAAAAGATCGACTAATTTTAATACAATACTATTTTGATTTGTCCTTTTCAATTCAATGAAATACTAAAATTTCTTTTTTTTTCTACATAAATTATTTCGTCATATTTTCTAGTTGATAAGAACATTTTGTTTTTTTTTTCGATATTGGTATTTGCCCTTCTGTTCTTTTACATCACCTTGTTATTGTGTATGTACATAATATTAGTAATATTTACTTAGTTTTACAACGATGGTTATAAAAAAGCAGTGAACTGTGACGCATTTCTACATAAGTTACATCGTTAAAGTGAGGAGAGGAAAAAAAGTGTCATTCTTTTTTATTTTTGACGGGTGTGTGTGTGTGTGTCAGTAGTGTCATCAGACAAACGAAAATGGCCGATAATTTAACTGATGTTATGCGTCGTGAGCAGAACTTAACTAATAATAATTCAAGTACTAGACCTTCATCACTTTCACGTTTACTTTCACGAAAAATATTGGATAACAATAGTAGCAATCATCAACATCAAAAATCAATAGATTACTATAATGATGTATTATCTTTAAATCCTCTACGTACTTCGAAATCATTATATAATGGTATAAATTTAGATACATCTTATGATACTGATGGAGCAGTAGCAAGATCTCGAAATATATCAAAACATCATTTTCATAATAGTGATAATTATGAATTTTTAGTCTCACCAAGACTACCTGTACGACGATCCCTAAAAAATTCATCAAAACAAGTACCAATTGGTTCATTTCAACAACGATTATCTGACAAAGTTCGTCTTACTACTGATTCATCTCTTGATAACACTCAACGTGATTATGATAGAGATGAAGATTTAAACTATGACAATGATAGACATCGTCGACATAGTCGTCCTAATCGTCGTATTCATCAATCATCTATGCCTAGTGAAAATGATGAAGTGCATGATGTTCATTTAGCTGTATTACCACAACATGTTAGATCATTTGCTACTATTCCTTCAGTAAAACCATTACGAATTATTTTCATCCGTCATGGTGAACGAGCCAATCAAGCACTTGGTTCAGATTGGTTTAATAAAGCTTTTCGTACACATACATATAGAGCTTATGATCCAAATTTACCATTTATTTTACCCAAAAGACGTTTTAATCAAGCATATGAATTTGATGTACCATTAACAGGTCAAAAAAAAGAAAAATTTTTATCTTCCACTTTTTTAAATTTAATAATTTATATTATTTATTGTAGTGCATGGTTTACAAACTGCTCGTCTTACTGGACATATTCTAATGAATAATAAGCTTGTAGCTGATATTTGTCTTTCATCAACAGCTCTTCGTTGTATACAAACATGTGAACGTATTCTAACAGGTATATTAGAATTTCATTGGCTTTTTTTTTGTTCCAATAAAATATTTCTTGAAAACTTCATATAGGTATGGAACGTCGTGATCGTATTCCAATTCGTATTGAACCTGGCCTATTCGAATGTCCACATTTTAATCATAAAATAGTCAATAGTTTTATGACAAAAAAAGAATTAATGGAAAATCGATATAATATTAAACATGAATATAAACCAATTATTTCAAAAGTAATTGTACCAGAAACATTAGATGAATATTTTGAAAGAAGTGCTACAGTTATGCGTGAAATTATTGATAGATATAGTACTTATGGTGGTACAATACTTATTGTTACACATGCACCAGGTTTATTAGCATTGACTAGTGCAATAAAGGGTTTAAGACCAAATACAGAAAAATTTTATCGTACTGTATCAACATATCCACCATTAGCAATATATCTTGCTGAATATGATGGATCACGATGGAAATATTCGGATCAACCGTTTAATGTTATTTCGAATGAGTAATAATAAAAATAACATTTGATAAACTAGAACAAAGAAATTAAGATATATATTTATTTATTTATTTACTTTTTTTTCCTATAAAAGAAATTATTTTATCTTTAATTAAGATTTTGTTTCTCTTATTTTATTAATATTGATAATAAAATTATTTTTGTTAATTCAACAATCTTTGGAGATGTTCATGTTGATGGTAGATCGAGTGATTTACTCAATAATAAATATGACTTATTTTAGATATTTATTATTTTTCTAGGAAGTTAACAATGAATAAAATAAATAAATGATCAAGTGATACGAAGTAAAAGAACTTTTACTATAAACGAGCAAAAAATTAAATTACGTTATAATTTTAATTGATAACTTTTATTTTATCAATCGTTAAACGAACTTTCTTTTCCTATTTTCAATTCAATCTGAAAAAAAAAGTCTTCTGTGAACTTGCGCAAGCATTCATTTTAATCTACAGATGTCATACTAAGCAAATAATTTATTGGGTTTCTTCATTGCTCAATCAATTTACTTCATGATTCATATGGATCGACTTTCTCTAGAATGAAAAACAAATATTTCCTAAGAATAATTTATTTCAATAGTATCAAATATTTTTTTCAAAAGAATTAAAATTAAATATAGTCTATATATTGTTTTAGATTAAATGACTGATCAACGTTTTAAATATTATACTGGTTATGAAGTTGATAATGAACCGAGTGATGATGAAGACGAAATCCCTTGTAGTACCGCCATAACTCATGGTGATGTTAATTCGGACAGGTAAATTAATTTCAATACTTTATAAATTTTTATTTTGAAATAAAAAAAAATAAATAATATCTATTTAGTTCTGATGATGAATTTGATCGACCACTACGTGAATATATCGAAAAGACAATGTCACAAGAAACGAAAAATAAAACTTCATCATCAACATCTACTACTGCAAATGCATTTGCTAATGAAATGGAAGATGAATTAGATCAAATCTATCATAATTTTATTTCACGTGGAACATTTGATTTACCAATATCTAGTAAGTTTTCTATTTTTATTTTATTTTTATAGAATATATTTTTGCTTTATTTATTATTTTAGCTCAAAAAACACAAGAAAAGAAAATAGTAGTTAATAAACAAAATGAAGATGATAGTGATGATGAAAAAAGTAAGATATTTCTTTTATTTTGTATTAAATAAGAAATTTTTCTAGATCAATCAGTAGTGAATAAAGATGATCAAGATAAAATTAATGATGATCTTTTATATGATCCCGATGAAGAAGAAGAAGATGAAAAATGGATGACAAATGAACGTCTTAAGTATATTCATTTTTGTTTTCTGCTTATATTCATTTAAAAATTATTTTACTTAGATCTCGAGGAGTCAACAATTCACAAAAATTAGATGCATCATCACTCGGACCAACTGATGCAGTTCTCAATTGTCCAGGTTGTATGATATTAGTTTGTCACGATTGTCAAAGGTAATCTAAAAGAAGACTTTCGATTATTTGTTCTAATCTTTAATTTGTTTTTTTTGGAATAGGCATGAAACCAATCGAAATCAGTATCGAGCAATGTTTGTCTTTAATTGTGCAATTGATGAAAATCGTATTGCTCGTGTATCAACGGCTAACAATAAAAAATCATTGAAACAAAAGAAAAAGAATAATAATAAACGATTTAAAACAGATGATTCTGATCCTTTAAATGATAAAGAAGAACAAGAAATTAAAGATGATATATTAAGACCTGTATTATGTAGTGAATGTGGAACAGAATTAGGTGTTTATGAACCGAAAGAAGAATTGTATCATTTTGCTAATGTACTTGCTAGCCATTGAATCATTTATTTATTGTTGTTAATATACACTTGCGAATAAAAACCAAGCATTTTTTTAAAAATATGTCAAGTATTACCTACGAATGACCGATATCATAGCTAATTTTCATTGTTTGAGACTATTAGTTATTATAGCAAAATATTTGTTCTCGAATATAACAGAGAAATGATGATAAGGTTATCGATGGAATTTTCGTTATGAAGAAATCATATGCATAGTCTGTGAGAGAAAACTTGTCTTGTAATAACAATATCAACACAGAACTTATCGAGTCAAGACTGTTTAACTTTTAAATATGATCATACAAGTTAGTTCACTACCAACAAAAACCTTATGAGACCATTGTTATCGGACTATATCCAAGAGAAATATAAACAGGATAAAAAAAAGTATTTTGTTCAATAATTATAGTAAAATAACACAAACACAGATTAGCTTGCCGATTCCTATTGTACGATACTTTCTATGCTATGCTCAGTAGAATAATGAAATCATTTAACTCTCCATTTAAAGATTCGGGCGTTACCAACCGACATGATACCCCAAGATATAGGATAGGGAATAATATTATTCTAGGGAAGAGTATATAATGAATTTTATACCAAATGAAAGCTCGTCGAAAATGGGATTTATTGATACTAAAAAGTAAGGGTTTGGTAAACTTTGTAATGTTGATTTTCAAAAATTTTGAGAAATTTCACACATTTTCAACATAGAAAACTAAG
>CAJNOL010000817.1:81706-101908 GCA_905250125.1 Rotaria sordida
CTTAGTTTTCTATGTTGAAAATGTGTGAAATTTCTCAAAATTTTTGAAAATCAACATTACAAAGTTCACCAAACCCTTACTGTTTAGTATCAATAAATCCCATTTTTGACGAGCTTTCATTTGGTATAAAATTCATTATATACCCCTCCCTAGAATAATATTATTGCCTATCCTATATCTTTGGGTATCATGTCGGCTGGTAACATCTATTTATATGTCGGATCTATTATTATTTCAGAGTTGGGGGAGAGTCAAGATGTGTTTGCCATCTTTTCATTTTTCTGTTTACTTTTATAAAGAGTATTAACAACAAATTTTCCATGATATGATATTTTGTTCCTAATTTTTATGCACAATAAAAACCGTCCTACATAAAATAAAATGACATGACTACTATAGATTTATCAATGAAATAAGAACAGTAAAATCAGTTTCCTCTTTTATATAGTTCTATAACTCAATAAAAAAACCATCATTTTTTATAAACAAAAACTTACACTTAAAGTTGTTTACAAGCAAAAATTATTTATTAACATTTAAATTCATGTCTTATTGCGTTTTAAACCTTTTGAGTCCCAAGTTATTTATACTATATTAACTTACTTTAGACAGAAACGTATAGCGGAAATATGTCTGGAGTTCTTGAGAGGTTTTTTAAATAATTTTTAAACTGAAATTGTTACTGATAAAACACAATAAGCATAGCCTAGTTTTACCAACAAGTATGATTCGTGAAATTGTTGTACTAAATAACTATCGAACAAAAGACCAGTACAATTTATAAATCACATGCATTGCAAAATTCATTAGAATTTGATACTGGTCAACTATTATCTGATGATTATATCGTAGATTTAAATGAAAAAATTTTCTTAACAGAAAATTCTGTTCGAGAAATATTAAATTTTGCGAATGAGATTATTATTAATCATATAACAACATTAGCTGATAGTATGCATGCCAGTGTCGATTTAGAAT
This sequence comes from Rotaria sordida, assembly GCA_905250125.1. NCBI lineage: Eukaryota > Metazoa > Rotifera > Eurotatoria > Philodinida > Philodinidae > Rotaria > Rotaria sordida. Next base: position 82,685 of record CAJNOL010000817.1, read on the forward strand.
GTTTAAGATTTTGTTTGAAAAAATTTTATCAACAACCCTTCTCATATAAAGAATCGTTTATTGTATGTCTAGTAGAATATGAATTTGAAGTAACATTTGATAATGGATGAATAAATTCAACGGCTGAATGAATGTCATCGACAAGCAATAGACAATAATAAATTCGAATATGATTGATTTTATCAAATACATAAACTAATAGACTTAAAAAATAACAATGAAAAACTTAGGTTCTATTGTATTCTTGTTCTAAACATCTTGTTTTGGATGTGTAATAATATGTATTCAGTATTACATCATGAAAGTAAAAACTTTATCGAAGATGAACGAATTATAATATAAGCAAAGAAAATTTTTCAAAAACATTAACTTTTTATTGAATATTTGCTGTTTGAAGATATACTTTATGGATCTATTCTGGTATGCCTTCATATATATCAATAGAATAAAACGCAATAAGCTAAATTGTCAATTTCGTCTGTTGCAAAACAAAACTCAAGTTGTTTTAACGAATTCATGCTGGATTAAAACTGCAACTGATCATATTCGAAGAAGATAATGATTCTTATCGATATTTTACAAAAGGTATAATAGAAACTTTATATTGTAGAGAGAACCATCTACTGGTGCCCTCTGGTATTCTATAGTGAATGAAAATTCAAAATCAACCAAAAGGATGATATATAAATTCGCAGTTCACTTTTCTATGGTTAAATACTTTCTGTATGTAAACTAACGAATAAAAACTAATCTTCTACTTATCTCACCATCGTACTTAGTTCAGTCAAGACAAAAATAATATTTTTGGCATTAGTAAACGAAGATAAATAATTACATATGCTTATGTTTTATTCTATTCTTTTTTCGATCAAAGACTTATTTTTTAGATGACAAATTCAACGTCTTCGAAATTTGACGATCATGATGTTAATGATGATGAATTACTTGCTGCTTGTGATGATGTTCCTTTGAAGAAACCAGATCCAATCGTTCCGATAGGTAATTTTCAAAAACAAGAACTTTATATAATCAAATATTCTCTTTCTTTTTTCTTGATAATAGTCGAAGTAGCATCATTTGAATTTCCATTCGAACCATATCAAATTCAAACTGATTTTATGCGTGGTCTTTATTCAACTATTCAACAACGTAAACATGGTATTTTCGAATCACCTACTGGCACTGTAAGTGTATTATTTATTATTGTTAATTGTTACATTTTCTTCTCTTGATATTTTCAAGGGTAAAAGTTTAAGTTTAATATGTGGTTCACTTCGTTGGTTATTTGATGAAATACAATCATGGAAAGATGAATACGAAGAATTACTAAAACCAATTGAAACTAAAAATGAAACAAGGTATATGAATAAAATATTATTTTGGTTGTTTATGTGATCTTATTTCAGTTCCGGTGATTGGTTAAAACGATTAATGAAACGTAAAGAAGAAGAAACAGCAAGAGAAAAACGACGAGTAAAAGTTTACTTTTTTTTTCGTCGAACGAGAGAAGTTGTCCGACTGTTCAATCACTTTTCAGTCAAGACTAGGTGCATTATGTAGACCTAAATAAGCTATGAATATTCTGAAAAGAGTTCGTACCTTTAGCTTGTTACTACGAAGATACTACACTTTTATGGAATTTTGTAAAAGAATTAATGCTGTAGTCCACTCAGAAACACCAGAAAACCCCATTTTCGAATTTTGACTTGCAACTTTGTATAGAGACAGGTCGTAACGAGAGTAGTTTTAGGTCTTGTTGCTGTTGTATCTTAGAATAAGAACAGCGACAAGATCTGGAACATTCACAAAGAAATCTATTCTTGTTAAGGTCTATTTCTATGTAAAGTTTCAAAATCAAAATTCGAACACCATTCTTTCTGGTGTTTTTGAGAGGGACCCTGGCATTTATTTAAAAATTCCGTAAAAGTACAGTATCTCCATAACAATAAACTACAGATACGAACTCTTTTCCAGATATGTATTCACAGCTCATTTGGATCTACATAATGGTACATAGTCTCGACTCAAAAGCAATTCAATAGTTGGAGGACTTCTCTCGTACGAAAATATTTCTTCGCGGAAGTGCAACAGTAGTTTAGTATCTATCTATCTTATTTCTAATTAGGAAGAATTAAAAGTGAAAATTGATCTTGAAGATCAATATGCAAATGCTGCAAAGAATACATTAACAGCTAATATCAAGAAAACAGTAAATTCATCATTGTGTAATTTCATGTTTGATATCTAATTTGATTTAGAAACGAGATTTTGATGCAAAATATCGACATTTATTTAATAGTGAATTACCTTCAAAGTCTGATGGTGATGATCCATCTTTATCAAAAGATCAATTTAAAATTGATAATGATGATGAATTGAGGTTTGAAAATCAAATTTCTAATCTATAAAAAAAAAAGAAAAACTATTCTTTTATCTTAGTGATGAAGAATTAATTATAAAAGATAATGATTGTAAAATATTATTTGATGATATGGATTCACCAACAAAAACTGATTCAACAGGTTTACGAGAAAAAAAAGTTCATGTTCAAAAAGTAAAATATCTGGTTTTTTTGTGGAAAAATAATTAAAAAGAGAATTTTTTTTAATTTAAGATTTTCTTTTGTACTCGTACACACTCACAAATATCACAATTTATTGGTGAAATTCAAAAAACAAAATATGTTGATCAATTACGTTTAGTAGCACTTGGATCACGTCAAGTATCAATTTTCTAATGCATTATTATGAATAGTTATTTAACATATTTAGAATTTATGTATTAATGAATCGGTACTTAAATTAAAATCATTAACATTGATTAATGAAAAATGTCTTGATTTACAAAAACAAAAAAAAGAAAGTAAAAATTTTTTTAAATAAATCTTTTTATTCAATATTGTTTTTTGGATAATTTATTTTAGAAAAAACAACTAAAGGAAAACGACAAAAAACTGCTTGCGGTTGTTTGTTTCTACAACATGATCGAGTTGAATGTTTATCTAATGATATTCTTGTACGTTTAAAACAACAAAAAAATAGTTTCATTTCATTCTAATTATTTATAGAAAGGTTCAGTAAGAATTTCAATAAGTATTAATTTTGCTTCAAATGCATCAAATATTTCTTATCAAAAGAGAATATCAGAGAGAGGAAATATATTATGATGAAATTGAAAAATACGTCCAGAGTAGATATGTGCGGGACCAAAAAATAAAACTTTACCGGAACTGGAATCGGAATTCGAGACTATTTGGTATCTTCAACTCTGTTACTTTTCAAATGAAAATAAAATCTGTAAATATTAAATCTTAATGAATAAACAGTTTCATCATTATGAACACTAAAATATCTTCGTCATAGATGGAATCGGTACCGGTTATCGATCGGTCTATATCAGTCTAAATTTTCCACTTTCCTGATCTATGATTGTATCCATATAAAAAAAAAACAATAAGTGGAACTAAGACTAATCTCGCTGATCATACAACAATTAGTTTAACAAATAGTTTAGAGAACGCTCTCAATGAAAATATTATTGTCAATAGTGAAGCATTATGTCAGTATGCAGCAAGCTACCAACATAACTCAAAATAGTACACTATGGAGCGAGATTTCATTTTAATGCTCTGTCTATTGCTTGTAGATCGGTATATTGTTGGTAGACCGGCTGGTCCGATCTAAAAATTCCAGACCGGCACCGGTCTGAGAAAAATTAGACTGGTTCCATCTATGGTCTTCGTCATTGCTTGATTGCATTTGTTCATTGAACATGGTTTCATCATCTTTAGATAATCGTCATTTTTTTCGTTTGTGAATATGACTATGATAAATCCTTTGATAATACACATTTGCTTGGAATACATGATGGAGAAGCTGTCTCTGCTACGTGCTCATTTCTGATTTGATTCATAAAATCATTTTAAATACGTATACTAAATTTTTGTTTACAAACATGATTTTATCTATGTTTTCACAGTTGCTTACCATATTCTTTTTCCAGTAACTGTTGCACATGAATAAACATGTGCAGGACCAGGAACATACAAAATTCACCATAACTGCGATCCAGACTGCTAAAAAAAAGGAACTACCAGTATCAGGAGTAAGAAAACTTGGTATCGCACATGTCTAGTTCAGAGATGATAATTATGATTGTTTTCTTTTTTTTTTGTGTTTTACTAGTTTTTCTTAGCTTAAATATATCTGAATACTGCAAAAATTTCTTCTTTAGAGTGATGTGCAAGATATTGAAGATGTTGTTAAACTTGGTCGTGAATTAAATACATGTCCTTATTATGCAACACGAGCAGCTATTGCAGCTGCTCATCTTGTTGTTTTACCCTATCAAACTCTAATGCATAAATCAACACGAGAAGCATGTGGAATTGAAATGCGTGATAATGTTGTAATTATTGATGAAGCACATAATTTACCAGATGCTATATGTGCTATGCATTCGAGTGAAATAAATGGAAATCAAGTATGTTAAATTAAATAAAACGAAAAATTTAATTTTTTCTTTTTACAAATTCTATTAAAATTTAGTTGATCGATTCCTATGGTCAACTATCACGTTATCACGAAAAATATAAAGCTCGTTTAACAGCAAAAAATTTACTTGCAATTAAACAATTATTAGATGTACAAATTAATTTAATCAAAACACTTTGCTGTAAATATAATAGAAAGGTTTTTTTTCAAATTAACTATGTCTTTGTATTGTGTCGATCTAGCACAGGAAAATCTACCAGCAGTGTATGATACTGAAAAATGGAGTAATCTCGTTGTTTCATCGAATAAAACAGGTAGCATCGATATTTTTTTGTGTATGTGGGAGTTATATTTTAAGAAAACAATCTACCATAGAAACTTCTTCAACCTTTGATTTAATTGATTATTTATCGGATGCTGGAGTTTATGTTAATCTATTTCAACTTATTGATTATATCAAAACAAATGAAATAATTAAAAAGGTTTCTTTGTAAATGTTTTATAATTTATATCAAGTTTTTCTTTCTTTTCATTTTAGTTGCATGGTTTTATGTCAAAATATCCTGTAAATAAAAATCAACAATCAGAAGGTAAAAGCAAATTGATTTCATGAAGTATTCATATATCAAATTCTATAATTTTTATAGAAAAGAAAACAAATGAAAGTGCATTACAAAAATTATTACAAAAACAAACACAAAAACAATCCCAATCAAATGTTGTTGATGAAGAACAATTAAGTAAAGGTATAAGAAGAAATGACATATATTTCTCCCTCAATAGTGAATAACCGCAATGAAGAACTTAAGGCGCTCGAAGTATTTTTCCTTGTATTTGCTAAATGATGATTAGATCAAAAAAAATGCACTGACATACATTATTTTGTAAGATAATTTATTTGAGAATTTGAAGAGATGATCTAATTGTCCTAAGAGCTTGTACTCAATGAATATATTTTCTTTTCTAACACTAAAAAAGAAAACCTTAGACAAATGAGTCGGTCCGTTTTCATATTTTAGGTATATTTAGAAGATCGCAGTCAAGTTCATTTTTTTCATTTTCAGTCATGATAGATATTTTTCCAGTTCATGATTGCATTGAATATATCAAATTGTTGAGTTCTTTTACTCTGTAAAGGACCGCACCAGATTCGATAACCTATCTTGAACCAGATTGCGGTGTATCAAATAGTATTATAAGAAATCAAGTTTTATAAAAATTTTGATGTACTAATGATTGATACACTGGTTATAATGCTTGAAAGATATTGCCGGGTATTCATAGACATTGTGGCTCCTAAGATGTTCTAAAATAGATCTATGCAAATTTTGCTTTTAACTTCAATTCAATGCAGTTATAGGAACTTCTAATTTTTGTATAATCAATAATTTTCATCGATACTTTCTTCATACTTAAAAATGATTCTTTTTCTTAAATTTAGGTTATTTCTTGACTATATGATATTTCAGTTTGTTTAACTCTATAATTGTACACTATCGAACTCAATATGTTTCACAGATAATATCTTTCAAAACATCAGGGACTCATTGTCTCCTAGAATAGCCTTTCTTTCTATATGAAGAGATCGATATATGGACAATATTGTACTAATATCCAATGGCTCTATTGTACCAATCATCAACGTGGTATCCCTGATGAAATGATATAAATAACATCTGCATTAACGAAAAAATTTTCCGTGACCTCCAGACCCTTAGACGGGATATGAGGATATGGAAACATTTATTTTTGGAATGAACATAAAATATTTATAGATTCTTGTAAAGTTTCAGGCAAAAATTAAGTCCGAACACTCGGAATAAAAATTTGAAAAAGAAATAATAAAAATAAGAGATCTCTTCCATGAAATCCTATACCCGTACTCTGTTCCAAAGGTGTGGAGGCCAAAAACTTTTTTCTGTTTATGAAGGAGTTATTTATATCAGTTCATGAGCAATACTGTGCTGATTATTGGTACTTAAAAATCTTTAATAGGTCTGTTGCATTTTGTTAAAATATTGTTAATATATCATCCTTTCACATAGGAAAATAGGTTATTCTAGGGAATACTCAAACAAGTTGACAATGAGTCTCTGCCGTTCCGAAAGATATTATGTATGAAACATATAGAGATCAATAGTGTGCAATTACATAGTTAAACACACTGGAACATCATATAGCCAAGAAATAGCCTAAACCTAAGAAAAAGAACCATGTTTAGATATTGTGAAAGCATCGATAGAAACTATTGATTATAGAAAAATGAAGAGCATCTATAACTTATCGAAATTAGTTTAAAAAGGATTTGTATAAGTTTATCTTATATCCTATGGATTAGAATGTCTATGAGTACCAATAATATCTCTCAAGCATTATAACCAGTGTATCAATCCTGAACATATCAAAATTTTGATAAAACTTGATTTCTTATGATACCATTCGATGCGCAGCAATTTGGTTCAGTATTGGCAACCAAATTCAGACGGGTTCTTTCTTTGAAACTTCACATTTATTTTATTTTTTATTTGAATCTTTTTCTTTATATTTAAAGAATCGACTGAAAAACGAATTTCAAACTCATTTGCTATTTTTGCAACATTTCTCGAAGCACTAACAAATCCACGTGATGATGGAAAAATTATTCTCATTATCAAAGGTTTTATTATTTAATGTTCACTATCATATTTTATCCTATCGTAAACATTTTCTAGAAACTCTTGGACAATGTTCAATTAAATATTTTGCTCTTAAAACTTCATCATTTTTTCATGAAATGGTTAATGAAGCACGTTCGGTTATTGTTGCTGGTAATTTTATGCAAAGTTTTCTGTGACTAAAAAAATGAAAATCAATTATTCTATTTTAATTTCTAGGCGGAACAATGAGACCTGTAAACAATAAAATAATGTTTTTACTCTTGATTTTCTCATTTTTTGTATTTCTTTTTTGCATAATAGATAAATGAATTTATCGATCATCTTTTTCTTGCCTGTGGTCAACCCGAAGAGAAACTCTTTCAATTATCATGCAGTTAAACATTTCTTTATAAACGAAATTCTCTACTTTTCATGTTATTGCTTTTTTTTCTTCCGTTCAATTAGATCATATCGTTCCAACAGATAATGTACTTGCTATAGCACTTCCATTAGGTCCACAAAATATTGAATTTGAATTTACTGCTGTCAATCGTTCGAATACGGCCATGGTAAGTTAAATGAATACTAGTTATATATGTTCTTCTTTTGTTTTTCTTTCATCATTTTTAATGAAAAAAAATTTTCATCTAGATGGATGAGTTAGGACGTGTTCTTGTATCACTTTGTTCTACTATACCAGATGGTCTGGTAGTTTTCTTTTGTTCATATGATCATTTACAAAAAACTTATGCATATTTTGAAAAAACATTTGTACTAAATAAGATTGTATCCAAGAAGAAGGTTTGAAAATTAACATTATAAGATTTTTTTTTGTTCAAATATTTTATCTTAATAATTAGATCTTTATGGAACCAAAACGTTCAAGTGATGTTGATACTATTCTTACGAATTATACAAAATCAATCAAAGTTTTATTTACAAAAAATTTTTATTTATTATTTTTGTTTTTATTGAAATATTCTTCTAGAATGGTGCAGGTGGTATACTTTTTTCAATTGTTGGTGGTAAAATGAGTGAAGGAATAAATTTTTCTGATGAATTAGCTCGATGTGTATGTGTTGTTGGTATGCCTTATCCTAATATAGGTTCAGCTGAAATGATTGAAAAAATGCGTTATTTGGATTCAATGAGATTAAAATCTACTACAGCAGGAGAAACTGCTGGTAGAGCTTATTATGAAAATACATGTTGGAAAGCAATAAATCAAAGTATTGGACGAGCTATTCGACATCGTGGTGATTATGCTTGTCTTCTTTTAATTGATAAACGATATAGTAAAGCAAATATACCATCGAAATTACCTCATTGGTTAGCAAATAGTTTTCATCAAATGAATAATTTTACTGAAACATCAAATGCAATTCAACAGGTATAATGAATGGATCTTTTTTTCTTGAATTATATTGTTATTTATTTTTAGTTTTTTGTTCGACGTTCAAATAAGCCAACATCATCATAAACTGTTGGGAAAGTTTTTTTGTTATAATCTTACTGTTCATAAAATAAATTTAATAATTCGCATTCTTGAAGGATCTGCAAAATATCAAAAGTCATTTTGTTATAAAGATTGATAGCATTTTAGTTGAATGATCGTTTTGCATGCTTTGTACAATTTCATGTGGATTAATAATAGGTAAGTGAATCAGTGCATGATAAGAAGATAAAAATTTGTGTAGGAACAGTCGGTATCAGAGATAAGAAACCTACCTTTGTGCGTTTGATGAAGTTTTTGGAATGTAGCTGAATAAAAATTCGTTGTTTTTTTGTTTGGTTAATGAAGACATTTTTTTACAAGATTTAGTCGTTCGAGCAAATTTCATCACCTCAATGAGTAGATTCTGCACCTCCGGTAGGTATTTTAACTCTATTCGCAAATCTTACTGTCCAACTGTCAATAATGAACTAATTACTATGATGAAAAAGATTAAATCAGAAAATTGATGTATACATGTTCGATATACAAGTATTTACCAAAAAACAACTTGCACGAAATGAAAGTTTTCTTTTTGAAACGTTATTCTTTTCATTAGAAGCATTCAGATTAGTTGGAAACGAGAATCAATCTTCAAATCTCTTGTATCGTTGACAATTAGTAAATTATCAGACAATGATTTACCAGAGTCTTGTTGATGCTATGCAACGAAAAAAGTATTTATTGGAATGAGTTTCCGAGTGTATCATCCACGGAAAAGGAATTGATTTATTTTGTATGATATAGTAATAAAGAAATTTACAGAGAAATGGTTTGCGCTATCGAAAGTCTGACCATACTATTAGATAGACGTTATCAGGTTGTACTTGACACAAGAATAGAAACTCAGGAACAAGTTGCTAGGCGAATAGGGGTTACATTTACTTGAGTTTGGTGCCAATTTCACTTGTGTAGGAAAAAGATGAATGAAAAGTGTGCCTACGATGTTACCAAAAGGCTTTAGTGACAAACATTGAAGTCAATTAATGCCATCTATCCTAAATAGATAAGATGTTATGTCAAATCTGCGGAGAAATCAACGATAGAAAACATAGGAACATTTCCAAAATATTTCAAAAACCATATAGTTTAGATGAAAATCTCATATTAAACCCTATAAAAACAGTTTTTCGAGACTAGAGATACTGATTCTGAAAGAGGGGACTTCGGCATATCTTTCTATGATGAAGGTTTCATTTCGAGCTTGTAAGAAAAAAAATTTGATTTTCTAAGGCAAGCTCCTTAACAGCACCATTAACCTGGATGGCAAACTACACGGGACTTAAGTTATTATTCTGGTAATCACTGAGCAATAGTCGAGAACTTGATCAATACCGTCGTTCAATTTTCTTCTCTTCTTGTGTTGAATGAACGATTCATCTACACGCTAGTGTTGGAACTAATGTCGTTCACGAAAAATACAAATGAAATCGAAGATATGTCCATGAATCGAAAAGATCGTTTCCTTTTACTTTCTAGTACAAATCCTGTTAACTTTTTTGGTAGTATGGGAAAAGCCTTGGCACGATGATCGCACAGTGTTTAGTCTAGAGTAGAGGAGGCGCGAAAGAATAGTCCTGGTAACATGCCAGAGTTAGCCATTATCGCATTGACAATCTCTTGAGCGTATATCCTACAGATTTTCGCTGTTTCTTACCGAGCTTGTTTCTTCATTTTTGCTGCTGTTTTGTTCTAGAACTATCTTGCTAGTCGATATTTTGGCGCATGATTTACAATGTTCTCTTGGCTTCCGATCGATAATGGAGTTGCTGGATGATAATCTCAATCTGCTAGAACATCTTTCTTACCAACAACGATAGTGCTGCTCAACAAAGGTCTTAATGACCCCCTTGATAACGTGTTGAAAGCCGGTGTAGTTCAAGACTTTCTGTCTATCCTCGGTCTCTGTGAAACAAGACACTGTGAAGGGAAAAAGTCAAAGGTGTGATGAACAGAACATTCGATTCACAGAGATTTGTTCTGATCCATGGAGTATTATCAGCATGTACTAGTAACCAATACAAACATGGAATGAGTCTGAGCTCAAAATTAACGAGGTAAATTTGCTAATAACTAAATTGGGGCGAGATGTAGCAATTCATTTAGAGCCTGAGATAAAACAAGAAATTTAGAAGACTATCTCACAAATGTTATGAACATGGTAGTCTAAAGCGTGTCATTTACAATCGTAAGAGATTTGGATTGATTCGACAATGAGATATGCAGTGATAAAAAGAAGGAAGTAGGCGAAAAGTATCTGGAAGTCCTGTCGATGAATTTCGTCTCTGCACAAACACTCTATATTCGGTCGCTTGCTCAACGGCAGGATACACAAGCTGCATCCAGTAACTTCAGCTGTACACAATGGATACTGACTTGATCAGCATTGAGAAATTTTATAGTGCGATTCTATCTTTTGCTCACAGCATTTAAATAATATTCTTGTTACTGTCAGCCGTCAGACGCATTAGTAGTCTTCAATATCATGACTGATAAGACTGATCGATGTTTGCTCTTGAAACATTGACAAAGCTCGATTTTTAGGAATGAGAACGAAAAGAAATTTTAATTGCAATAATAAATGTGCCATTAGAAATTCCCACTGCATACACCCATACACTGGACAAAGCGGTACGTAGTTTAACACAAAACAGAAGAAATGGTATTGAAGTTGAAAATGTATGGGAACGTCCATCATTATGAACTCGCCATAGTGCTAGCTATGTCTTACCCTAAACATGACGGTATACAACAGGCCAAAACTTCAGTCCAAGGAATTTTTGACCAGGAACGAAATACATCTCAGTGTTACTCATAAAAAATAGTCTAGTTTCAATGAATAGTTAGCACATTTTCGTAATACCGAGCAGAACGACGTGGTGCTGAGTAGGACGGCATAGTGCGTAACAGTGCGATTTTAGACCACATTATAGTTATAGCATCCTATTCAGCATACGACATTTTGTTTTATTTTGACATTCGTTGCAGAGGAATCATAGTTATCTCTTAAGACTACAATATTTCTCATATGAATCCAAGTCGACTACTCAGCACTACGTCGTCCTGCTTAGCACCACGACGTTCTACTCAGCATTACGAAGTGTATCAACTGGTTATAGAAATATGGCTTTTTTTAAGGGGCTGATGAGATGAATTTGGGACTGGACCGAAATTCATGTAATCCTAGTATATGATAGGAGAGAACAAGAAAGCAATGTTGAACACCTTTGTGGATGTAAATAACTTTGCATCGAATACCATATTGGATATATAAAAGTTCTTAACGGTTCTGCTTCTCGAAAGTAGTGTTCATGAGAACAGATCTTCTCTTGTGAAGATAGTTCGAGATTCTTATATATGTTTTGTCGATTTTCATTGTTCAGAGTGAAACTGTTTTCTAATAATTTTCTACGTAATGCTTCATTCTTCGCCATGAATGTCGTTCTCTCACGGTTTGACGACAGAACTGCTTTTTGATCAAATATTGTCAAAAGAGTAGAAATTTTTTTTCTCTCTCTCAAATAAATGCATCATTTTCAAAGACTACTGTCCAGGTCAGACAATCAGAGCTTAATATCTTACAAGATCATATTTCTGATTTTGTATGACCTTGTAAGATTAGATGAAAATCGTACAAAAAAAACCGCAGTCTCAGAAATCTTACATCAAATCATACCATAAGATTCTTGAAAATTCTTGCTGTCCTGTAAGATGTTACTATAAGATTATAGGAAACTTTATGTAGTAGTAAGATCTTTCACGAATCTTATAGTACCATATGATGTAAGATCTCTGAGACTACATTTTTGTACGATTTTCATACGATTTCGTCCGATCTGCCAGATTTTACGTCTGATTTTTTTTGACTAGGGTGTAGCAAATCATTTACTAGTTATTTTTATCCTTATAGCTTCAGGTGGTGATGATTGTTTTTTGTAAGACTTCAATGTAGATTGTGGCCTTGAATGCATTCTATTCTGTTGATTTGATGAATCGATACCTGCACTATGAATAAAAGAGCAATGATGGAGAATTAATAGGCCAGTGCAAGTGTCCAGAAGGTATAGAAGGATTCATTAAGCAAAAAATTGAAGCCGCCCGACGTAGATTTACATTGTGTTAGATGGAATAACTCTAAATACAAAACTCATGAATCCGTAGTGAGATTCTGCCTCAAGCGAGGAAAGGGTTATTCATTTAACAAAAATGATGATTGTAGCTTGATCGAATGTACTGCCCATTGAGACTACAGATGAATAATTGTTGAAAATGAATTCACTCAAAATATGGCATTGAATGTAATCGATCAAGTGGATGTATCCGCTAGCCTATTCATTTCTATTCAATAAGACATATATAAACAACCATGCAGTTTTAGCTTTCGTAGCTAATACTCATTTGAAGTATACTGCTCTTTATGAATGCATTTAATTGGTCAAAACAATGATCATTAATTGTGTGATTTGCGGTCGCTTTTATATTTCTCTCTCTCTCCCTCTATTTAGATATGCGACTACAATTTCTACTTCCTTTGGTTTTACTGATCGCCGACTTATCAACTCCTGCACATGGGACAAATCTACAACGATTTGTAGAAAGTTTGGTCGATACTGTTAACAATGAATTCGGTGAAAAAGTGGTTTTGAATAAAACAGCTCTCCGTCGTGCATGGTTATTTTTCAAAAAGAAATACAAACATTCATTTTCATCGGCTCGTAAGTACTATTGTTTAATCTATCTTCTTCTATGCATATATTTGTAGAAGAAGACAAGAAACGTAATCAAATCTTTCAAGAAAATGTCCAATTTGTTCTTGAATCAAATAGCAAAAGATCTCAAACATTTGCGTTAGCTTTGAATGAATTTGCTGATTGGACACAAGAAGAATTGGAAAATTATAGAAAAGGTCTAAATGAATTGTCAGAAAAAGAACGGCGTTCTTATGATGATAGTAATTACGAAACGGATGGAGATGTTGCTCGTCGTGTGCTATCCAAATTATACCGTCATGATACTAATAAAAGAGATTGGAAACAAAATTTTATGGAAGAAAGCGATGATTGGAAGCATCAATATGATAAACGTTTTATTAAGGATATTTTTCATGATATACTGCATCCAGATAAGACAAATTATGACAAGGTCGTTCTACCTGATTCGTTTGATTGGCGTGAGAAAAATCTTGTTACCAGTATCAAAAATCAACTTGAATGCGGTAGCTGTTATGCATTTGCTACTGTTGCCGTATTGGAATCACTTTATGCTTGGAAAAATAATTTGAAGGAAGTGATTGACTTTAGTCCACAACAAATTGTTGACTGTTCCAGTGGCAATAGCGGATGCGGGGGTGGGACTTTTGGGGCAAGCATACGTTATCTGCAGAAGAATCATGAAAAACTGTCAAGACTCAATTCGTATCCTTACACGGCCGTAGAGAGTGAACAATGTCGAAAAAATGACACCAATCAAGTACATCTAGGTAAACTACAGTATAGATCGATTGCTGTTGGCAATGAAGTAATTTTAGCCAAAGCACTCACTATTAAAGGACCGATTTTTATCGGACTTAATACCAAATCAAAATTATTCACGTTTTACAAAGAGGGTGTATACAAAGTGGACAATTGTTCGAATAGTCGAATGAGTATGGATCATGCTTTAGCTCTTGTTGGTTATGGTTTCGATAAAGAACTTCAACTGCCTTATTGGATCATTAAGAATTCGTATGGAACAACATGGGGTGAAAACGGTTATTTACGTTTGGCAAAAGATAACGGCAACATGTGTGGAGTTGCAACAATGGCCTCATTTGCAGAATTAACATGAATACATTGAATTTAAAAGACTTTCATTTTAATCTTTTAGTTTTCTATTTGTTTGAAATAAACTTTGAAATTATATAAAACGTACAAGAATCATGAGATGAAGAAAGAAAGAAGTAATGGCGCTTCGATATGTTGTTGATAATTTCACTGTTTTCAGCTTTTTAACTATTGAGAACTTATATTACATGTGTAGACAATTACTAGTTCAGGATTTCAATAAAGAACAAGACGAATCTGTTTCACATTTTTTTAAGACATCTTGTGAAAGAATACACATTTACTCTCTTCTAGTTGTTGATGGAATTCGTTTTCATTCTGATTGTCATTTTTGCATGTTTCTATTTTTTATATAGATCGCCACAACTCGTGGTGCAACTGCCGACAATCATCACACAGTAACGAAGTAACTGTGGATGTGGGCCTGACTATAACTGAAGAGCAAATAAATACTTATATCCTCACCCTCCGTTACTGTGTGATGACCCTCGGCGGTTGCGCCGCAGTTTGTAGCAAACATGTATTTTGTGTGTAGGTGTGCGTTGGTATTACCTTCATTCACATGCTTTATAAGCATTCCTTCAAGATATTCCATCAACAACTAAGGACATCTACTGATGACTTTCTTTATCATATAAAAAGAATATAATATTCATGAATCATTCTTGCATTGTTGTGGTCAATATAATATCTTTCGTGCTGACTCGATAACGATTCATAGCTAGGAAATATTTTCATTTTTTTTTCTTTAGATACTTCTATTATTCCTAATAGTTTTGATAAAATAATGATTTTACTCGAAGTTCATAATCGTATAATTGAAGAATTATTAACAATACAAATTGAAACATTTTTACGAAAAGAAAAATTAGTTGAACTTAAAACTGATATTGTTGGTATGTAATTTGAATATTCTGTGAAGAAAACAAAAAAAAACAAACGACGATTATTGAATAAATTTAGATTTTGATGGTGCAGTTTATCATGTAACAAGTTCACGTGATAAACCATTTACAGTTAGCATTAAATTAAAATTTTTTCGTGATTTAGAACAACATGGTACTGATGAAGTTAGTTGAAGGATTTCATTTTCTTTTTTGTTTCTTTTTAATAATTATCTTATTTCTTTAGGTTCTTCGTCGTGAATATGGTGAACTACTTGTTGCACCTTTAGAAGGTTATAATGTAACATTATCATTAGATTTTAATAGTCAG
Source organism: Rotaria sordida (assembly GCA_905250125.1). Lineage (NCBI taxonomy): Eukaryota > Metazoa > Rotifera > Eurotatoria > Philodinida > Philodinidae > Rotaria > Rotaria sordida. The sequence continues at coordinate 98,343 of CAJNOL010000817.1, forward strand.
TTACCAAAAGGTGATAATAATGACGCTTGGTTACCATTAGTTCGTAAAATAGCAATGCTTAAAAGAAATTGTTTTGCTGCTGTATTTGAAAAATATTTTGAATTTCAAAGTAAACAAGAAATAACTAAAGGAAATCATAAACGAGCTGTTATACATTATCGTGATGATGAAACAATGTATGTTGATGCATCATCAGATCGTGTTATTGTGATTTTTTCAACTGTTTTTAAAGATCCAGATGATAATATTATTGGTCGAGTTTTTATGGAAGTAAGTAAAATTTGATCTTTTTTTTTAGATATAAAAATTCTTGTTTTTAAGGAATTTAGAGAACGAAGACGACAATTTCAACAAGCACCACAAGTAATTGTTAGTTATCGAACACCACCAGAAGAATTAAAAGATATGCCTGATGCACGTACAGGAGATAATATTGGTTATTTAACTTTCGGTATTAATAAATTGTGTTGACAAAAAAAAAACAAAAGATAAAGATTTATTTATTTTAGTACTTTTTTCACGTCATACAAAAGCAGCAGAACGTGATAATACAATAAATCTTATTCATACACTTCGAAATTATTTTCATTATCATATTAAATGTTGTAAAGTATGTTTTCGATTCATTTAAATAACAGATGAGCTGAACGTTTCTCGACAAAATATTTGATTATTTTTTGTGTATTTACATGCACTGGTAGTGTATTAGAAGCAGAATTTTGCGCTTTATAAGAATATAGGTTTAGAATTCTTTTGTGACTTTAGATTATTGATCTACAAATAAATCCTGACAGAACTCAAAAAAATTTCCGAAGAGGCACAAATCTTATTTTGCTAAAGATAAATCTGCTTCTTGTAGACAAAAAATAATTTCTGTAAATATATAATAATTGAGAATGATCTCTATTCTACAAATTGACGGAAAAATTGACCAGTTTGTAGAGAATTATTCTCTATATCTTTCAATATATTCGATAAAATGGTGTAGGATATCTTGAATAAGTTCCATTTGAGGCTTTTACCTTTAGAAATAAAATTTTCAAAGTCTTTTCAACATTTGCTTATAGTTCTGAAAGAGCACAACATTCTAATTCTAATATATTACTTAATGCATTTAAATACACGAATATTTTGTGTCGAAACTTTTAACTGACCTCTTATTTATTTTATTTCAATTGTTATCTTTAGGCATATTTACATGCACATATGCGTCATAAAACAAATGAATTTTTAAGACGTCTTCAATTAGCTCGACCAGAAGTTAAAAAGAGTTTTCGACGTGTTGGACCAAATACAGCGAGTATGTTAAAAAGAACAAAAACTTTTCTGTTTTCATAAAATCTTTTATTTTATTTAGGTGACGCACCAAGTGGTATGGAATAAAATTTTCTTTATTAAAACAATTTGTGATTCCATTTCTTGTTTTTTTTTCTTTTTTTATTTTAATAACCGGCTGATTTTCATGTAGCTGTTAATTTATCTCTTATGTGTGCGTGTTTGTGTGTGTATAGCTTTTCATTAATTATGATAACGAAAAAACAAAAAAGAGAAAAGAATTTATTAAATATATTGTATGTTTGCATGAAGAAATTCACAATCACGATATTTTCCTTGAGAATTATTAAGAAAACGACATAGACAAATAAATGGATAATTATGTAGAATTGAATTTTTATAGAATATATTTATACAATGAGTAGTCACATTTAAAGATGTATATTTGGCTCGACATTTCAAATGACCACGATGTTCATTATTACAACCATTATGACCACTAGAAATTAATTCGAAAAGACCACCAATCCAACCACCCATTGTTATACCTTTTATTTTCCTATGAAAAATGATCGAGAGATTCATCGTAAGAAAATAATATTTATATATTTTCAATTATTTATCTAATAAAATTTTTATTATATATATTAACTTACCGATAATAATAATTGTACAATAGGCAACACAATAAGCAGCATTATTAAATTGTTGTCTGTCATTATCTTCTTGTCTATATTAACACGTATAAGTTTTATCTTAAATATGAATATGAACCAAATACCTGAAAAATCTTTTAAATGGTTTTCGTCGTCTTATATAAGATTGTTTGTTGAATGGATCTATGACAAGGATATTATTCTTCTGTTTCAATCGATCGAAATGAAATTGTGATGGTTTGTTACGTTTATGAATCGGTGTATTTATAATTGTTTGTTGTCGCTGTTTGTGCGCATCTTTCAATGCAATAATATTTTTGAGTAATATCTCGCATACGTTTTAATAGATAAGACATGTTGTATGGATTACCTGAAGATGTTTTTTGTGATATAATAGAAATAGATTCGGAGATGGTAGTAGTACTCCGAATACTTGATAGTGATAGTGGAGATCGAGAATATTTATGAGTCATAATTGATTAATAAAAAGGAAACGTAGGAATTATTTTAAAGTAGAAGAATGTCTATCGTGATTTTCTATTTTATAATTAATTTTTCGAGAATTGTATCTAGACAACCACGAATATTAAATAATATAGCTATAGGTTTTCTTTTGTTTTTTTTTTACAATTGATAAACATAATTAAATATGACTGCATCAATTATTGTCGCATTCATGCAATAAATCTTATCTGTCTTTTCGTAATTCATTTAGTTGTCACATTCATTAGATGAGAATTTTTTTGTTATATCGCTTGACTTTTGCTGTGATAGTTTGTAAAGGTTATATATACATATTTTTTGTGTCATAACAACTATTAACGTAACATAGTATTGCAATATCATGCATCAGTTTATGTGAAAATATGTTAAAGATACATTTGAATGAATTCGTAAGAAGTATATCGAATTTTAGAAAAAACTTTTAAAGAAAATTAAGAGATCGGTGCAGTTTTTTTGGAAATAAATAAGCAGATATATATTCTCAGTTTTTATCAAAAGTATTTTTTGTTACAGAATTATTGACCGTAAATATTAATTTTAGAATCGTCAGTATTACTCTAAAACAATTAACATTTTCATAATAATTTGTGAAAATCACTATAAATTCAATGTTCGATAGATATTTCTTGTTATTCGATTTCTTGTATATCACTCATTTCTCGATAATACACTTGTCTCTCAAGACAAAATTTGGCAGATGTTTGCCGCAAGCGATTTAATGTGAAGTGCGTAAAATCTCATACCAAGCTTTGTTATGTTAACGATAAAAAGAAAACCTGTTTCAACTACTGTCTAAAAAAAATAATTAATTTTTAAAAAGATCATTCTAAATCGACTACTTGTGAATAGTTCAGAAGAATCAAAATTGACTTGATAATTAAACATTTTTATAGAGATAGATTTCGTCTTTTCAGATAGCAACTAAGCTTGATCAGTGGAAGAAAAAATAACTACAACAAATATGTGAAAATAGAGTAGCTCTATTTATTAATGCAAATAATCTTAATGAGCAACATATGGAACATTTTTATGGCGTCCAGATGAAAATAATCATTCTGCTTGATGCCAGAATTGCCACCTGTATAAGTGCCTACGCAGAGGATAGTGATTCATTTTTCTTGGTTTTTTTTT